>CADWAF010005298.1:0-12302 GCA_902984215.1 Willaertia magna | reverse complement strand
AAACAATTATTTAAATAATAATATTATTGTAAATAATTTAAAAAACAAAATGTTAAAATCCAGAGTTTTATTTTCCTGTTGTAATCTTCCAAACTTAAATGCCGCAACAACAACTCCTTCCGCTCAACAATCACCAATAATTGAAGAAAATGAAGATGACGCACATACATTTCAAGTTTTTAATTTTCCAAATACATTTTCCGGTACAACCGATTCCGTTTTAAAAGCTTTAATGAAGAATTGTAAATTAACGTCCAATGGAGATTCTAATTTACTTTATTGTAATGATAGTAAAATGTTATTAAACAAAAATTCTGATCATCTTTATTTTTGTAATAAAGAAGAAGAAGAAATGGTTATTGATGTTGTGACAAGTGTAAATTATTTATTTTTTATTACAAATAAAGAGAAGGCATTTGGTTTAGGTAAAAATCATTACGGTCAACTTGGGATTGGGGAGTACGGTATTACATTAGATCACGACGAGGAGAAAATGTTTCCAATTGAATTTGAAGAAAATATTGAAGAGATAAAAGTTAAAAGTATTTCTACTTCAATTTTTCATTCAGTTTTAGTGACAGATGACGGAAAAGTTTTTTCAACAGGTTACAATGGATTTGGTCAACTTGGTTTTGGACATTTACAAAATAGAAATAAATTTACGCAAATGAAACATTTTTACGAAAGTGATGGAAGTGTTATCAATAATTATAGAACAAATAACAATCATAATGAAAACACATTGATACCTAAAATTAAAAAATCATTTTGTGGTGCCTATCACACATTATTACTGACAAATGACAATCAAGTTTTTGGATGTGGATTAAACGCAACTGGAGCGCTAGGCACAACCGATGCAATTGGTAAATTATGTCCAACAAGAATTGATTTCTTTAGTAATTTGGATAACAATGATTTTGTTAAAGATATTAAATGTGGTTATGAACATACAATATTTTTGACCAATAATGGTGATGTTTATGCCACTGGTCATAATTATGATGGTCAACTAGGTGTTGGAGCGGAAACGCCATTGACTTTAACGCCCTTAAAGATCGTTATTCAATCGAAACCAAGTGGTGCAAGTGGTGTTGGTATTTTTGAAAATCATAATAATTCTTTCATGACAAGTGGTCCATCATCCTCTCAACCAATTATTTCAGGAGTGACAACAATGAGAGAAGTAAAATTTAGAGAAATTTCTTGTGGTTTTAGTAATACAGTACTTTTAACAACTGACAATGACGTTTATGTTTGTGGTAGTAATATTTATGGAAGATTGGGTCTACCTCTATTACAAACGTTAAATAACAGTAATATTCAAGGAGAAGTAATGCCTCAAAATAGAAGAGAAAGTCAAAGATATACATTACAATTGCCTAACGAAGGTTTTGACCAAAAAGTTCATTTACCTATTAGATTATCTTGTTTTGATTTTAATATTTTACATCCAAATGATTATATTAATGAAATTTATTGTGGATTATCTCATTGTTTATTTGTTACAAAATTTGGTTGTGTATTTGGTTGTGGAAGTAATTTAAAAGGACAATTAGGTAATCATTTTACACCTTACAGCTATGAACCTTTACCATTAATTTCAAACTCATTCATGGTTAGAGGTACTGCTAATTTAATGGTCAGTAATAGTAGTTTGAAATGTAAAGTGTCAACCTTCAGTAATTATACTTTCCTTTTAGAACCAATCTTCTCAAAGAATGGTCAACAAATGATTAAGAATTTTAAACGTTTAAGTAAGCAACAACCATCATCTAACAATGAACAACCAAACTCTTTACCCCCTTTTGTAGATGTTTTTATTAAACTTTGCAAAAACCAAAAAGAATTAAGGCAAGAAACATCATCAAACCTATTGTTTGCAAGAGGAGTAATGAACAAAAGAAAAGTAAGAAAACCAGCAAGTTCAAATCCATAAAACGCAAACAAAATATTAAAAAAAATGTATTATGAAATAAAATAGAAATTTAAAACTTAATTTAATTTTCTATTAAACGAGATTATCATTCTTGCTTGAAATAATATTTTTAAATTACATGAAGCATTTCCTGTGGCTTTTAGTCAAAATTGTTTTGGGAATATTCTCACGTACAAATACAAATTGGCCTGTTCACTACTGATATGTACAATTTACTAACTGCAAGCAGTTATTACTGTTTCTCCAAAAATAACCTTACTATCCAATTACGTATAAAGATCTTTACTCGAGCTCTTTCTTATTTTCTTCATTGGACCTAAGACTAGTCTTTTGATCTTTTGAACCGTCATTATCAATAGGCTCTATCAAATCCGCAGAAGAATCTTCATGTGATGTTATCGTACTACTTGTTAGGCTAGTAAGAGTCATTAGTAAGGCATTCTTTCTTTCAAATAAACCCGACAGTATATTCTTCATTTTACTAACTTTCCCAATCTTTTCTGTGGAAACTTGATTTATAACAATTTCTTCATCTTTCTTCATTTCATTTTCATTATTTTCATCTCTTTTTTGCCTCGAAGATAAAATTGTGTCAGCTAGCGATTTTTTTTTGTAAAGCTTTGCTTGTTTTCCGCAACATTTGGATCTTAAGTGAGGAGGTCTAGTAAAACAAGAACTACAACCAAAATTACTATTATTTGAAGATGATGTCTCATGAGAAGGAGTTGGATGATGGTGATCAATTTGTTGAGTTAAACTTGTAGGCGATAGAGTTAAAAGTGGGGAAGAGCTTTCGTGTTGGTTCATTTTTACTAATAAGGGTTTTTGTTGGGTTTTAATGGTAGTTGTTGAAGAGGTTGTGATAGAATGAGGTATCATAAAGTTTATTATGATTTGTATTATTATTAGTTGTTAAAGTTGGTATTATTTTTCAAATATAATCAATTTTTTTAAAAGTTTGATAAGTTCAAGCCTTTGAAAAGAGTGATGAGGTTTTTATGGAATGCAGCTATTTGGTATCTAATACAGAATTCAAAGCCTTGTTGATGGTGTGCTGTTGGTTGTTTTTTTTTACTGGTATTTTTTTTTTGATAAAATAATTAAATATAAACGTGGATTCTTCGCTTTAAAAATGAAACGTATAAGAGAATCCAAGTTAAGGCTAGTATATAAGAATCTGTTATAAAGCCTCAAACCTTTAAAATATTTCAACGCTACTTTTTCGAATTTTATAGTACATCAATGGACAGAAGGCACAAAATAAAAATTATTAAAATAAAATCTTGGTGCCAATATCTTGGGATTCTGTTGTTTTAGTAGTAACTGTCAGTTGTTTTGTTGCAGGTGACGATTCTTTAATAGAAGAGCCAACTTTTTGTTTTGAATATGCGATTATTACGATTATGTAAAGTGAAACAAAAATTCTGTTGTAATCCTTCTTTTTATAAATCCTATACTCTTTTTATAATTAAATCTTTAATTTGTAGAAAAGATTAGGTTTTGAATTGCTTGAAGTGGTGGAGTCTAAGGATAAGTAAATTGGAGTAGTAACAAACGACCTCATATCAAAATGAAATCGGAATCAATATCAAAACAGTAGACTAAATGGTAAATAATTGTGTTCAAAATATCACGTGATTTATTTCCCTTTTACTTTCCACATTCATTACAAAGTAAAAAATGGTTTAAAAATTGGTGAACAAATGGTAGCATAATTATTTTGCAAAATAAACAAATTGGTACACCTTTAATTCAACATTTATAAAGCCAACTGGCTGCGTTCTCACAATTACAAGAACAGACACCAAAAAAAAGCCTAAAGTTGTTTATTAGCTTCTCTAATCATCAAAGGAAATTGTTTTAAACAATGACTGAAGAACAACAATATAGTAGTAACAATGAACTAATTGAAAGTCCAAATACAAACTTATTATCAACAGTAAATAAGAAAGAAATAAAACTAAGTAATTCATTTGGAAAGAAATCTAAAAGTAATGAAGAAATAATTGAAGAAAGTTTAAATCATAATGAAGAACACCATCATCATTCTTCTCCTTCTTCCGATGATGAACATGACCATAACCATGAATTAGAAGACATAAACCTACATCATCATCACCCATCCGATGATAATATACTAGTTACCCTAGATAATGATATGCTAAAGGCTATCTACCTCAAAAGATCAAAGCCTATCTATAAAGAACCAGATTTCATTAAACTTGCAATTATGATCTTTTTAGTCTTTGTAATGTTCTTAGCTGAAGTTAACGTAGGTATAATAGCTGGTTCATTAACTTTATTAGCCGATAGTTTTCATATGCTTTCCGATGGTCTAAGCCTTGTTATCGGAATCACTTGTTTATGGTTAGCTAAAAAGAACGCAACAACAAAACTAACTTATGGTTACGGTAGATGGGAAACCTTAGGAGGTTTAATTAACGCGGTCTTTTTAGTTTCCGTAGTTTTGTATGTTATTATGGAATCAATTCAAAGGTTTTTCATTCCAGAAAGGATTGAAAATCCATTGTTAGTGTTGATTGTTGGTGGACTTGGTTTATTGATTAATTTAATTGGTTTGGTATTATTTTGTGGACATCATCATCATCCTGGACATGACCATTCACATGGTCACGATCATAGTCAAGGACATTCTCATGGACATTCACACGAAGAACATGGTCACAATCATTCACATGAAGAAGAACATAATCACAATCATAATCATGACCATAACCACTCTCATGGTGGTCATTCTCATGGACATTCTGATAATATCTTTGGAGTTTTTCTTCATATTTTAGGAGATTTCTTAGGTTCAATTGCCGTAATTATCTCAGCAACAATTCTTTATATTTTTGATACAAAAAACGATAAAGGAGAATACAACAATCCATGGTTAGTTTACATTGATCCAACATTAAGTTTAATTATCAGTGGAATTATCTTATTTACAGCAATCCCATTATTAAAGTCAACTTGTAAAACTTTATTACAATCAGTACCTGAAAATGTTAACGTTAGTGAAATTGAAAAACAAATTATGGAAATTGAAGGTGTAAAATCAATCCACGAATTACACGTTTGGCAATTTGTTGGAAAAACCTCAATTGCAACATTACATATCATTACAACTGTAAATACTACAAAAGAATTTATGAAAGTTGCAAGAAAAATTCAAAGTATTTTCCATGAATATGATATTCATTCATCTACAATACAACCAGAGTTTGTTTTGAATTTAGATGAATTGAGTAATGAGGCTAATAAGGAGGAAAGTGGTGAGATGTGTAGATTAATTTGTAATAATACTTGTGTTGAACAGTTTTGTTGTACGCCTGGAACGCATTTAGCTACAACTGCAACTACTGTTGAAAATCAACCAATTATTAATGAAAATCATGACCATAACCACAACCACGACCATAATCATGATCATTCTTCACATAATCATTCTTCACATAATCATTCTCATAAGCATAATCACGATTTTCACGTTGCAAACAAAGTGTAAATAATAAATTATTGTTTCTGTAAATCATTACTTTACACATATCACGGAGTTTATACAACACAATTGACTGAAACGACACGCTGTCAGTACTCTTTGGTGCGGGAAAGTAGTACTTTGAAACAAAAGAACCATGTTCTTTATTCTGACTCATGTTCAAGTCAAGTAAATTTAAGGAAACGTGAGACAAGTACTTCCTTTAAGAAAGACAAAAACTATAAGGACAGAAGAGTAATTTCATTAAAAAAAAACAAAACGAATCGTGCTTGCTTAAAGAGATTTACTAAACACTAACGAAATTAAATGTCTAAAAACCCACCTTTAATAAAGTGTGTAATTGTAGGAGATGGTGCTGGTATGTGTTTTAATTAATGGATTGTTTTTATTAATTAATTGCTGGACGAAATAGTCGGAAAGACTTGTTTATTATATGTTTATGCAAAGGGAGATTTTCCAGGTGATGAATATGTTCCTACAATATTTGATAATTATAGTGCTAGATTAATGGTTGATGGTAAAGCTATAACTTTAGGTAAGTCACGAATCGGTCCTTTTTGTAAACTAAATGGTCAACTTTAACAAAATATTTAGGTTTGTGGGATACTGCAGGACAAGAAGTAAGTAATTAAATTAAAACTTATGAAAACCTTAAACTAAATATAAACAACAACAATAGGATTACGATAGATTAAGACCGCTATCCTATCCAGGAACAAGTTGTTTTGTTATGTGTTTTTCAGTAGTAGATCCTCCAAGTTTTGAAAATGTAAAATTAAAGTGGCATCCAGAAATTGTTCATCATTGTAAAAACACACCAATAATTTTAGTGGGAACAAAGGCTGATTTAAAAGATGATATACAAACAAAGAATAAATTAAAGAATTCAGTTCATTCAATAAAAGAACCAATAACAACTGAGATGGGAGAACAATTAGCCAAAAAGATTAAGGCGAAACGATATATTGAATGTTCTGCCAAAACAGGTTATGGTGTGAAAAAGATTTTTGATGAGGCAATAAGAATTGTGTTATATGATTCACATGAAGAAGAAAATAATAACTCAACCCAATCTAATTCTAAATGCACCTTATTGTAAATAATTATATGTACATAATAAATTGTGATTTCAGTAATTTTTTAAAATCTAGAAAAAAATGATTGGCAGTTGATAGCTTAGAGTATTTACACATTCTAGAAATAATTATTTTTGTAGTATGAAAATGGAACCATCAGCAGTACCAACGGCACATGAAGATTGGTCGGGAGAGAAAGTTAAAGAGTAAACAGATTTTTCTAAACCTCGGATGGCACCTACTATTTTTCCGGATGTTCTTGCCATCAACAAAGCTTCATTAGTTCCCGAACCACCAACTCCAATTAACGTACCACTTGGACCATTAAACTTAGAGCAATAAGTACTTAACTTTGCCTTACCACCAGAAGAAGGAACTGGCATGTTCTGTATTAATTTACCAGTTCCATAATCCCACAGTTGTATTTGATCATTAGGCCTCCAAGATCCAGTTAGAATTGCACCATTTACATCAATATCTATAGAGTCTCCACATATATGTGGTCCAAATATTCTTCTTACAGCATGGTCAACCCTCGTATCCCACATTTGAACACTTTTATTAAGGCAATAAAAGTTATTGAAATAGTTGTCTTAATAATGAATTACTTACGTATTATCCCAACCTCCTGTTAATATTACATTACTGTCATTTGGGTGACATTTTAGAGAGAAAATTCTATTTGTATGTCCAGCGGTATTTATACCATTCCCACCTTGCATAGTTCTTAGTAATGTCCTAGTTTCGTCGTCATAAACTCTAACCATTGAATCCTTTCCAGCAGTTGCAAAATTCTTACCATCTGTACTATAGTCTAAAACGAATACTTGATTATTATTATCTTCCTCTATATCACTAACGCACCTTCCAGAAGTTAAATGCCAATGTTGAACTTTGCCTTTAGACCCTGCGACTAAAACGATATTCTTTTGATTATAACTTCCGATAGGCTTAAATTTAATACAAGTAACTGGCAACGAATAAGATTGTTTTATAGCAGTATTCCATTGATGAAGTTGTTTACCATCCTTAGTACTATAAACTCTTAAAGAACCATCTCCGCATCCCGCTACGAGTAAAGTACCATCAGGACTATATCTAACTGAAAACATTTCTATATCTTTTTCGTTTATCACTTTGTTTTTATTAAGGGTGAAGGATACATTGCTCAGGTCTTGACGATTAATACTATAGCTCCTTTCCGTTTAAAATACAACTTACCTTGATATTCATAGTTAGTGGTAAAGAATGAAGGAATGTTACCACTTGTAGGGTTATTATAATCAAGGCTAGTAAACACTCCTGTTGGTACAGAAGTTATGTAATCATCTAAGGTTTCTGTTATCATGAATTTCTTATTTTTTATTTAGGGAAGTGTGATTGCTTTTTAGGGTGTTTCAAATTCAGCGCCAAAAAAACACTACGATTATTATATTAATTTAAAAAAAGGGACAAAAAATAGTATATATTAGTAAATGCCTTACTTTGTTTCATTAAAAATATAATAATGGTGTTTACGGTAGCCGAAAGTGAGAGTGAGAAAGGGAACATGGAAGAGAAGGATTTCTTTCAAAACTTTAGAGGTAGGATTAATGAAATTGATCAATTGTATATTACGAAATTAATTTGGAGTAGGATTAGTAAAATTATAAATCCCTTAGAACATGATGTTATAAGAAGATTAATTGGAGAGAAATTATTGAGGGAAAATGAAGTAAGTAACAAATTCATGGGATAGAAATTATTAATTGAATTTAAGGATTTATTCGAGGAATTAAAAAATTTAATAGAAATATTATATGAATACAGAGGAGAAACTTTAAAGAATGAAAGACAAATTGAATTTACTAGACTTTCATTTCAAGGTAACACGAGCTTCAAACAACTGAGGCAAAGCATTTCTTCCCTTACTGAATTAATATCAAATGATGAGGAGAAAAATTTGAAATCCCGAGAGAAGGAAGTTTGTAAGTATTTATCAATAACAATTAAATTGGTTCTAACTATCAATAGTAAATTATGTTTTAAAGCCAGTTAGCCCTAAACGACCTGAAACACCAAGACCATCATCTAGAAGCTCTAAGAACTCTTCCGATGGTTCTTGTTCCGAGGATTTAAATATTCACCAAAATTTTGAAATTAAGGATATGGAAAAAGATTTAAATTTTATTAACATTGATAAAATAGTTGGTAAACTCAGAGAAGCGTTAGAAGATGAAAAGAGAGCTTTATTGGAGGATGTAGAATATGTAAGACAATTATTAGAGGAAGAGATGAATTATAACTTTAATGTGTCACAAATTGAACCACCCACTCTTAACGAAGTAAAACAAGTTGAGGAGTCATTACTAGAATGTGTTAAGAAAAAGGAAAAGGAAGAATTAATTAAAAAATTACCTACAGTTGAATCTAAAGGTTCTAAACTTAAACCTATACTAAATACAAGCTCATCACCTGAAATTAAAAAGAAAAGTAGTTCTACTGTTTCTAAGCTAAGAAATGTTATAAGGCAAAGTAGAGATTTTAATAATGTTTAATATACAACCAATCAGCAGATAAAGAGCAAATATCACAAAAAGTAACTATTAATTTAAAATAGAATCCTATTTTAATCCAACCAACAATATAAAGAAGAAAAAAGAAAAAGAATTGATTAAAAAAACAGAAAATATGAAGAATAACGTTAAGCGTTTGTTTCTAATCAACCAGCAACGCTCCATCACCACCAAAAGACACTTTTCAATAGCATTGACACAATTTGAACCATACGCAGGAGATAAAGCATATGCTAAAGAAAAGGCAAGTAAAAAGGCTGAAGAATATCAACAATTTAAAGATCAACAAGTAAAACATTACGATGAAGAACTAACGAAGAAAGACAGCTTCACCCCAGAAGAAAGAAGTGTTGGAACAAAAATCCATAACGAATACGACAAGGCCTTGTAATAAAAAAAATCATTTCAATAAAAAACCCAAAACAATCTCCGTCCTCAAAGATAAAAATTGCGGCACTACACAGTCTCAAATTAGGTGAACTGTTTTTAGATTGACTGGATCCAACAGTTACAACCAAAAAAAATGGAGGATAGTCTCTTCTCTTCAGTGTTATTGCTCCCTACTACTCTTGTTGGTATTTCAATTCCCCAACAAGTCTTTGTCTATAGTATTCTATTTCATGCATTCTTATATATTATTGGAAGTTCACTTTTATCTAAAATATTATTTTCTTCAATTTATAATAAATTAAATAAAACAGATAAATTTGAATGGGACTCAAGAACAATATCTACAATTCATGCCTTGTTAATAAGTATTTCAGGCACTTTGATTTATTTCAGTCATCCAAAATTCTATTTAGAATGGGATTTATATCATCATGATACATTATATGAAAGTTTATTCTATTTTAGTACAGGCTATATGTTAGTAGATTTAGTTTATGTAATTCTATATTTCCCTCAAATTGGTGGAGTTGATATGATAATTCATCATCTTTTTATAATGACTGCCGAAATTGTAACTGCTGAAAACCAATTAATTGAAATCTTAGGTGTAACTGTTTGTTTTACTGAATATACAACATTCTTTATTAATATGAGATGGTTCTTAGTTACAGCAAATTTAAAAGAATCTAATTTATATATTATTAATGGATTATTATTATGGTTAGTTTGGGCAATAACTAGAATTGGTTTTGCAATCTATTGTTTATTATTTTTTATTTATAAATTTAATGATTGGATGATTTTAATTGAGAAAATTGGTAATTTAAAAGGTTATTTCTTATTTTGTTTTTATTTAATTCAATCTTTAAATTTAGCTATTTTAAATGTAATGTGGTTTTATAAATTAACGATGGGTGTCTATAAAGTATTGTTTGCAAAGAAAGATGTAGAAAAGAAAGAACAATAAATTATTCTTAACATTTATTACCAGCCCTCATGCTGCAAAACCCCTTAAATCAAGTGGTATGCCTTAGCTAAGGATGGATATTGACATGTCCCTTTTCACAACTAAAAATTCACTCACAAAAAATAACGCAAATTGCCAACAAGCCTTTGTTTCCTTTTCCCGCCAATTGAAATTAAAAAAGCTCAAAATAAAGAATGACAAATAATGTTCCCTATGATTCCGATTTAAATAAAGCAATATTAGAAGCATTATCAGTATTTAGTGGATATTGTAATACAATATGTTGGAGTTTTATGTTTTATCCACAAATGATTACAAATTATACAAGAAAAAGTGCTGAAGGTTTAAGTTTTGATTTTATAATTTTAAATACAATTGGAAATATTTGTTATTTAATATTTAATTTATCTTTATTTAGTTCAAAAACATTAACAGAAAATTATATTCAAAATTACCATTTAAAGAAAATACCAGTTGGATTTAATGATATTTTATTTTCAATACACGCTGTAACTTGTTGTTTTATTTTAATTTATCAATGTTTTATTTTTAAAAAGAAAGATTATAGTTTAATACCAAATATGAAAAGAGGTACTTTTTATATAATTTTAGGTGTTTTTAGTTTTATTTTTTTATTAATTATTTTAAATTTTATTAATCCTAAAAGATTTACAATTTTATTTGTATTAAGTTGTATTGGTAATATTAAGGTTTGTTGTGGTTTATTAAAATATATTCCACAATGTTTATTAAATTATCAAAGGAAGAGTACTGAGGGTATAAATATTGTTGGTTTAGTGTTTGATATGAGTGGTGGTTTATTTTGTATTGTACAAATGTTTATTTTGGCTTTAATTTCAAATAATTTTATTGAATTTTATGGGTATGTTTTTAATTTTTAGTTGACTATTACAATAATTTTTTAGTATTATTACATTGTCATCGTTGAGTCCTAAATTACTTTCTGGAATAATAGCTACTAGTGGAAATGGAGCATTGCTGTATCAAGCTATTTCTTTATATCCGGCTACTTCTATCAAACCACATACAGAAGAAGATGAAATAGTTCCAATTTCTACTAAACATATTCACTCTAATTAATAAAGTTCATCATCAATTATGCAAGTTTTAACAGGAGAGTTTGTTCTAAAGGAGATTTTAAATTGATAGTTCTCAACATATTACTAAAACCAAACTATTCAATTAAATTATCATAAACCCACTTCACGATAGTTTTTGCTACTCTAAAATTAATATTTGGAAGATATTCTTTAACTACTTTATCAAAATCTCCATTAAATTTAATTAATGAATCAATAATATTTTCAAAATCGGTTCCTTCAATATCAATATTCTCTATTCTTTGTTGACTAAATCCAATTCCTCCATTACTTTTTGAGGTTAACAATAAACTTTTAATATTATCAAGTGACCACTCAGTACAATCACCCTTATTGAATTCAGTATCATTTACGTAAAAACTACCAATACTTCTCCGTAAAATCTTGCTAGAAATTATAGGAGAATTGAATTGACTGACTAATATTGGAGATAAATCAATTGGAATTGAAATTGTTATAGTTGAATCCTTAGTTACAATATCAACTTTTGAAAATAAAGTATCATGATAAATATAAATAATTGAAACGTTGTTTTCACATTTTGGAAATAAATATGTAAAATTTCCCAAGTTTGGAACAGTTGTCCAATGCAAAATAAATGTTTGTCTTTTCTCTTCTTCACTAATAGGCTTTACACCAATGCAATAATTATTTGCTTGAATAATGTGATGTTGTAATGTATCTTTTCTCACTTCACTAAGAGATACATTTGAACAATGTTCAAATAGAAATGTGAATTGTCCAAT
>CADWAF010005286.1:0-33468 GCA_902984215.1 Willaertia magna | reverse complement strand
GTGGCTAAAGTGTTAAACAATTGAGCAACGTGGTAATCACCAAGCATTAGAAGCTCTCCTTTTTATCTTTTTAACAGTTTTTACTTTAGCTTTTTTTATCCACAAACATTATTGAAACCCAAGTTTTTTCCAGCCTTGAAGTCTGACACAAAGTTTACAATACCAACGGCTAACGTTAAAAGAGCAGCTATAACTATACAAACACCTATTATAAATACAATGACACTTGGTCTATTAAACTTTTTCATTAAAAACGTTACCATCAATTGACCAATTATGCCACTAACCAATCCAAACCCATAAAACCACAAGAAATAATCCCAAGATACTGTTCCCATAATTAAATATTGTGCAGTTGTAGATGAAGCAGTAAAAAAGACAATAAAAGAGGATGTTGCAGTGGAAACGGGTATTAACATTCCCATTTCAATAAACAATGGACCAGCAACCATTCCCCCTCCAATGCCTAGGAACCCAGCAATAAATCCAGCTAAAAAGAAGGTAGATGGAATAATCAATGAATTCTTAGTTGTCCATTGCACATCTCCTTCTAAAAATTTATAATTAACTTGGTTCTTTTTGAAGTGCAGGAATCTTAAATACAAGGCAACAATGAGGGAAATTATAATTAAAATTGGTAATGGTGTCACAACATCAACCCAATCTGCAATTCAATGATTATTAGTGAATAACAAGTTAATTAATGAAACTTACATAGTGGAGTACATTTATCAATGCCAACAGGCGAACGAAAGGTTCTTCCACCCTTAAATAAAGAACTTAAGAAGACAACTACCCAAGCTATTGCTAATACTAGGAATGTGTGAGGAGGGAGACGAAGACTTTCAAGTTTTAAAATCCATTTGAGCAATTTCCCTTTATCGCTTTCTACCACTTTTTCAATGCTTTCAGTACTGTTACTAATACCTACTTTTGTTTCCTCTAAATGTTCTTCGGAATGTAATTCATGAGGCATTGATGATAATTCCTTTAAGGATTTCTCTGCAGTACTTTCGTGTTCTGAGGTTTCTGTGGATATTTCATGGACATCAGATTTATCGTCGTGATGACTGGCAGTAGTGTTCTCTTTCATTTCTACATCTTCCTTTCCAACTTTACTTTTAATTAGCTTCCTTTCTTTTTTAAATTGGATTGCTCCTTTGTAGAATGACCTTGCACCTATAGCTAACAAGGAGAGGAGTAGACAAAGGTTTACAAGCCATCCTGGAAACAAAATATTTAAGAATACACCAACAGCTGCTCCAGCAAGAATTATAGGTTCGGTCACGGCTACTGCATCATAGTTAATAATTGGACGGTTTGCCTCTGGATGTTTTTGAAAACTAAGTATTAAGTATATAGCTGAGCTACTGCCAAAAATCATAGAAGAAGATAAAGCTGTGGCAACTGTTGCTGGATATCGTCCTAATAACAACAATATAGGTACATATAACGGCCCTCCCCCTAAGCCAGATGCTGAGGCAAGCGTACCTCCAACTGATGCAACCACCGTTGAAAAAATGTCCCATAAGCTGATTGGAATTAATTGTTTGTTTTTACATATGCCAATATTTAAAAAGGTTGAATTAAAATTCAATCCCTCAGTTACGTTTACAGCAATACTTGCCGTTTGACATGTTACAAACGGATTACCGTCACACTGATTATCATTACTACAACCAGTACAGGTTCTATTAGTACATAGCAAACCTGAACCACAATCTAATGTAGAGTTACATAGCCTTCCGTAATTCGTATTTAAGCCTACAATTATTGTTTCTTTAGTGTCAACTTGAAACGATAAATCTCTGTCCAAAATATTATTTAAGGGCGACACTGCACCAATAAAATAAATTACAAATAGAATAATTAACAGTAAAATACAGTAGAGCTTCATTGCTTTTCTTTTTTCTTTGTTTCATGACCAAAATTCGCTTTAAACTCTTAAACTGCTCGCAAGAAGCTGACAAAAAATAAAAAATTCGGAGAAACACAGGCGGCCCTTTAAACAGCCAATTTGTAAACATTAGCCCAAACTTTTTCCTTTCCTTTAGATTTTTCTAGAAAATAAGATTCATGTGAAATATTCCCCAATTGCACCAACAACATTGGCATCCACATATTACCACCCATCAACAATAACACATAAATCTCAATTCAATTAACGAAACCAAAAACTTCCACTATTCTAAATAACTTTTTGATTTTTTCAAAAAAAATAAAAAAATTTGATCATCCCTCCTCTCGGTCATTATTTTCCATTGGTCGTTCACAAATAATTATTATTTACCACCACTACTGAAAATGTCAACAACCGATCAAATTACCGATTCCACTAATATTACTGATAACAGTACTACTACTGCCACTACTACTACTACAAACGAAGGTACTAGTACACAAGAACAAGTTGAAACCGGCACTAATAATGTAACAATGATTATTGATAAATTAGAACAACCTGGAAATGGTGAAATCTTTCAATTACCAATTGAAATGATAGAAAATATCTTTTCTTATCTTCATGTTATTCCATTAATGTTATATGTTTATCCATCTTGTAAAAAATTTAATCAAATTATTAATGAAAGTATTTCTTATTGGAAACAAGTTGAATTCTTTGGAATTACTGATGGTTATCAAGATGATGATAATTATAAAATTAAAACTAAAAATACACAATTAAAGGAAAGACAAATTTCTAAACAAGAATTAGCTAATCTTATTCATTTATTAGTTCCTAAATTTGGAGATAGATTTAGAGAAGTTTATTTATATTTTTCAGATTCTTTTAATGCAACTGAATTAACTTTAAATTTAATTTCAACTCATTGTAAAGGAATTAAAACATTAAAAGTTGATACAATTAACTCTTTAAAAGAAGGTATTAAAGGTATTGTACCAGTAATTGAAAATAATTCAAGTACTTTAGAAGAACTTACTATTCAAGGTGGATTCCCAACTGATAAATTTGATAAATTAATTACTTCATGTGGAAAGACATTAAAAAGTCTTTATTTAGAAGAAAAGGATGGTGAAAATAATTTATTAACTATTCCATCTAAATTATTAAAAGAAACTGAAGGTTTTACTGCATTAGAACATTTATATTTAGGTGGTGTTAAATGTTTTGGTGATTTCTTAGCTAAATCATTTAGTAAATGTGAAAAGTTAAAATCTATTGTATTTGATCAATGTGGTTTAGATGTTACAGTTTTAGATGATTTCTTTACTCAACATTTTCATCCAAAATCTTTACAACATTTAGAGATTCTTTATTGTACTGTTAATACTGATGTTGTTCCGACAATGGATTTATGGAGACGTATATTTGAGAAGTGTAATCAATTAGTTAATTTATTTATTTATTCTTGTACTGTCAGAGGTGAACGTAATTATCCAATTGATTTGGGTTTTAAAGATGATGATTTAGTTCAATGTTTAAATTATTGTAAGCAAATTGAATGTTTAGATATTCGTAATTGTACTTTGGAAGGTAAATTCTTTAAGGAATTACACAGAGCAAAGAATTTATGGACTTTGATTGTTGAAAGTAAGAATTGGAATTTATCAAATGTTTTACCTGAACATAATGATGAACGTACTCCAGTTTATAGTAATTCATTGAAGCACTTATGTATGTATGGTGAGAAGTGTGATTCTTCTCTTGAAAAACCAATCGCAAACCTTTTCCCCAATATCGAATCAGTTCACTTGGATAAATTTGCATAAACCCAATAAAATTCTGTCCTTAGCAAAATAATAATATGAAACTCTATGCTCATAATTATGACAGAGCACTCTTAGTTCAGTTGGAAGAACATCGGCCTACGAAGCCGGGGGTCGGGGGTTCGAGCCCCTCAGAGTGTAATGATTTTTAACTTGAAAAATTAATTGAAATTAAATAATATTTATAAAAATATGCAATAGGTTAAGATAACCAAGAAAATTAAAAATGGAAATTAAAATTATTTCCCACACCGGTGAGTGTAATATGTAATTAATTTTATTTCTACACAAATTAGCATAATCATTAAAAAATACAATCAATAAAAAGAATTGTTTAAAATACATTATTTTAATTATTAATTATTTTAAATTAACTACTAAAAAATTATTCAATTTTTTTTTATTATTATTAAAATTTTTTATTTTTTTAGTATTGTTTTTTTTATTAAAATTAATAAAAAATAAAATTAAAAAAAGTTAATAATTAACAAAATTTAAACAAAAATCTACAGCACTACAGGTTCCCGAGAAGTCTCCCATCTCAGTACTAATGTAGCCCTACTGTGCTTAACTTCTCAAATCGGACGGGATGAGGTGCTTTCACAGTGGTATGGCCGTAGATATAGAGAAACCAATCAACTTGATATTGTCATTTGTTGAAAGACATAAATTGCCTTGTTACTTAGTTTGGGTTGTTGTAGCTGGGCGTGATACTGAAAACAAAATTTCATAAATAAAAATAGTTAACTTTAAAAAAACAATGCCTTTCAAGTCACAATTTATATCCTCAACAATAGCCATCGCATTAGCTACTCTTTTTTCACTTTCATTGCTGATAATTTCTACAAATCAACAACAAATTCCTTACTCTTATTCTCAATTTAATCCTCCCAATTACCAACCTTATTATAACCATCCATATTACAATAATCCGTCACAAAGCCAACAATATCCTCCTTTACCGATAAATACACCTTTACCTCCATATGCTTGTGGCCAATCTATGGTTTGTACGGAAAACTGTCCATACGGCTATAAATATGAATATAATATGTATGGTTGTCCAGTTTGTAAATGTATTTCTCAACAAACTCCACAAAACCCACCACAAGCACAACCACAACAACCACAGCCACAACCAACTTCTCCAAAAGGTTATGCTAAATGTCCAGCCGTAATGTGTGAAATGTATTGTGAAAATGGTTTTCAAACAGATCCAAATTCCGGTTGTCCAATTTGCAAATGCAACGACAAACCACAAAAATTACAATATCTATTCTGTCCTTCTTTACTACCATGCGAATTAAATTGTCCAAATGGCTATCAACAAGCAGAAAGTGGATGTCTCATTTGTATTTGTAAATAATAATTTTAATTTTAAATAATAATAATTTGCTTTATTCATTATCTGTTTCTTCTTCGTCTCCATCATAAGTAATATCACAAACAAAACAAGGATTCATAATCTTTGCAAATTCATCACAATTAAATAGAATCTTCCAGTCTTCAGCTCCACCACCTATCCAAAATTGTCCACATTCTAAATCCATAATCTTTTTATCAATAAAAATTGGAATTTTATAATGTTCATGAGTTGGTAAAGGAATTGGGCTAACACCATTAAATTCAAATCCAGTTAAATCAAATGCCTTTTGGTTATCAGCTAAACTATAAACAAATTGTTTTTTACCTAATTTACCACCATTTAAATCTCTGACAACTTTAATTAATTTCTTACTATTAAATTTAGCTGTATATTGGATAATAACTAAATAGTTTTTAGGGTTTTTAGGGTTAGAATTATCTTGGTTTGGACATTTTGAGTTTTCTAAGATTAAACTTTTACATAATTGATGGATTGATTTGGTTTTTAATATTTCTCTACGTTCTTCTAATGTTCTTTGATAATAATCACTTGGTACTTGACTAAATGTTGCAAATTTAAATCCTAATTTATTTACTTGTTCTTTCATTGTTTTAATTAAAGGTGTATCATTTGGTTCGGAAGTTTGGAAATTACTGACATGAGTGATTATTGTTTTATTACTTTCATCATTATTTGGCTCTTTATTTTCATCATTTGTTAATACTTTTTGTTTAATTTTATTTAATTGTTCTTGCATCTTATCAAATCGTTCATTAAGAACAGCAATTCTTTCTTCTAGTTGTTGATTTCCAGACATTTTTTCACAAAAGTTTTACAATAATTTTAAAGAATAGATGACAACATTAAAAGCTTAACATTTTGTTATCGGAATTGTTAATAATGAAATTGTTTTATAGTTCTCCACATTCTGTTATAACACAAGGTATTTTAGGACGATGAGCTTTACCTACAGAAACATTTTCAACTTTTTTAACAACTTCAAAGCCTTCTAATACAGAACCAACAACTACATGTTTGCCATCTAACCAAGGTGTTTGGGTAGTTGTAATAAACCATTGACATCCATTAGTATTTGGTCCACTATTTGCCATTGACATTAATCCAGGTTTATTATGTTTAATTGTAAAGTTTTCATCATCAAATTGGTTCGTTCCGTAAATACTAAAAGAACCAGTTCCATCTCCATTAATAAAATCCCCACCTTGAATCATGAAATCTTTAATAACTCTATGAAATGCACAACCTTTATATCCAACCGGTAATCCATTTCTTTTATATTCACCAGTACAGAATTGCCTTATATTTTCTGCAGTTTTAGGTACAACATCAGCAAATAGTTCGATTTTTATTCTACCCGCAGGATGATTTCCTATACTTACATCAAAAAACACAACTGGATTATTCGGATTTCTCATCAAAGGAACTAAATCATGGATTGGAGGTAAAGTTCTACTAGAAGACGATGATGAAGACATTTTTAATGTTGATTCCGAAGATAACCTTTTCAGCAACCTATTCCTACAACTTCAACAAGATGAAAAAGTACAAGTTATAATTTAATATTTTTTTATTATTTATAGAAAAACTGGGAAATTTATTGACTTTGCATTAATTTAACTGCTCTGATGATATCTGAGTCACCTGCATCTTGGACTGTCATAACACCAACACCGTGATATTTACCACAAGCAGTACCGAGTTCAACGTTGTCTAAAATAAAGGTTAAAAAATAATATTTCAAAAGAATTACTTACTTCCTGGATAGAAATAAATATCTGCATGGGATAACATGGAGTAATATTCAATTTCAGATTTTCTGATTGGAGGGATATTATTTGCAACAACAACTAATTTAGCTTTTGCTAATCTTAAATTTCTCATGGTTTCTTTATATCCTAAACTGTATTTTCCTGATTTA
The DNA here is from genome assembly GCA_902984215.1 of Willaertia magna. Lineage (NCBI taxonomy): Eukaryota > Heterolobosea > Eutetramitea > Acrasida > Naegleriidae > Willaertia > Willaertia magna. Next base: position 26,434 of record CADWAF010005286.1, on the reverse strand, counting down.
ATAACTAATTGTAAACGAGCATTAATATTTTCACCAGATTTTTTCTAATTCAATAGTTTTTTATTAGAAGAATGAAAATGAATGATATTTACCTTTCCACTTTGTCCTTGTGTGGTTGGTGCAACTGTTGTTTCCTTGGTAGTCTTTGAGCTCATTGTTATGTTACGGCTAGTGGTTATTTTACTATTTTTTTTACGCAAAAAAAATTGAATTTTTCATTTTTTGCTACTAGTTGACCAATTCGTTTACAATGCGCAAAGAAATGCCTTCATCTGCCCGTATTGTCTCGGAACGATGATTTTCATAATATCTTTAAACACAACAATAACAAAGAATTAGAATTTTGAGAATTAATCTTTTAATTAACTTAATCTTCCTCTTTCTTTGCATAAAATAATAAATAAGCTTCTGCACTTAATGCATCTTCTTCACTTGCATAATAAATAAAATCATCATTACATAAATACCAATTTCCATTATGTTTTATAAAACAAGTATAATGTCCAGTATCTAAGTCCCCTGAATGAGCAACTACTGAATATAAATAATAATCATTATTCTTCTTTTTCTCAGGACTATCCTTCTTCACATCTGAATCAAACATGTAACTAGTCATATCAATAGAAGAAGGATAACTTATAAAATCATCAATCTTATAACTAGTAACATTCTTTCTCTTTTCTAATTGTTCAAATCTTTTAAAGTGAAAACATAATACACCAGGTAATGTTTTAAATCTTAATTGTTTTGTACATTTTCCCTTCATTACACAATACTGACATTTATATGAATCTGATTCAAGTTTTTCACTTTTTGTAAAATGATCTAAACATTCATTTAATGATTCAAATTCATCATCTCCTTTATCTCTATTTAAAGATAATGAAATATCCATAAATGGTTCTAAAGTTGTAGAAATTGAACCACAATTCAAACATTTTATATCAGATTGTAATTCTCCTTTAAAAATAGGTTCAATAAATAACTTTTGGGATGTTTCAGGTAACCTTATTGGACATAAAGAATCTAAGAGAGCAATATAAAACTCATGAGCATCTTGTTGTTGGTTTAAAGCTAAATGTTCAGCTGCATTCCACATTGTATACAAAAATTTATGCGGTACAAATGGTGATTTCTTTGTTTGGTTTAAAATAAATATTTCATTAAACATTTCATGAATAACGTAATTAATTGAAATAAATGTTTTTAATTCTTTTGTTAATTTAATTTTTTCCATATTTTCAATTTCTTTTACAATTTTTGTTGGGATTCCAGATAAATAATATTTACGTAAAATTGGATTATGACAAAGTGTTTGTAAAATACAATTCATAAAGCAAGTACTTCCTAAATTTATCATTCCTCTTAGTCCATTTAAAGATGATAAATTATTTTTCTTTACAATAGAAGTAGTGGTGGTAGTAGGTGTTACAGATTTTGTATTGTTATTATTAATGGTAGTAGGTGAGGTAATAGGTGTTACAGATTTTAAAGTGTTTTTCTTTTTAGTTGATCGTAAACAAGGTAGTAAATTATATTTCACACTATCATTGTCAAAAATTATAAATTCTTTACAAGAAAGACAATAAAATTCTTTTTGGCTTAAATAAAAATGTATTACTTGTTTTTTACAATACAAACAAGTCGTTGGATATTCCATAATTAATTGTTTTGTTGAATTAAGATGACAAGAAGAAGAGGTGGATTGATTATTCTTTTCTTTCATGGGTAAAGGAAAGGTTGAATAACAAGTGGAACACATGACGTATTCACTGTTAAAATTAAAAGAATTACAGCAATTATGTTGATTTTTTTGAAAAGTGGATGGGTTTGAGTAAAAAGAAGAAAGTTTCGAATTTAAAACAGTTAATTCTATCATATAAGAAGAAAAATTATTTTCTTCTTCCTTCTTCTTTTTTCTTTTCATACTTGGTTGAACAATTTCTTCATCTTTAAACTTCACTATAAACTCATCAAAATGTGAACATGTAATCATTATTATTATCAATGAAAATAGATGGTAGAATAATTATAATATAAGAAGTAGAAAAAAAGTAGGCTTGAAGAGAAGACCGCTTTTTGAGAAAAAAAATTTTAAAGAAAAATAGCTTTCTATACTCTTCTTTGGTCTTTTTTTCAAATAATTCCGCAAAAATGTTGATTCAGAACGATAAACGTAAGCCCTTTTGGGTTCAACAAATGGTGAAGCCAAAATGAAACAATATTATTTATTATTACCCAATGTCTTGTTGAGGGATGAAAGGAAGTGAATGATTATTTGAACTAATTGAATCATAAAGCAAGTTAAATCAAAATTGTTGAATGCACTAAATGTTAATTTTAGCTCCGAAAAAAATGTTGAAATCAACCAAAGGCTTGAAAAAAGTGGTTGTGGGATTTGTGAACAATAAGACTTGTGGTGGAAGTTTAAACAAGGCGAAAGTATCTATAGGAAGTAGTAATTCATTAAATTTTAAACCATCTATTTTCAATGAAAAGATTTTAAATAATAATAATAATATCGGAGTTGACCAAGATGAATTTATTTCAAACTCTATTTCTCAACAAATAATAAATAATTCTTTTCATAGGAATAACATAAAACAAGCGGATATTTATATTTATTTACCAATATTTAATATCAGTTATAATAGTAATCAATACCGCTCCTATACCACAAATTTATTTAACTCAAAACCTAAAGATAAAATTAATTTACCTAAAGATGACGAAGAATTATTTGAAGAATTAGATAGTATTATTGAAGATTTAGAAAATAAAGAGAATAATTTAGAACCAAAAGAAATTCAATACAGAAATGAAGACATTTTAGATAATGAATATGAAACAAAAGATAGCAATAATCAATTAAATTCAAATACTAGTTTTATTGAATACTCTGGACCAATTAATGAAGAATATTTAGTTTCATTAATTAATCAATTACTTCATATGAAAGATAAATTTGAAACAGTAAAAGAACATGGTTTAGAAGATATGGAAGAATATAGAAACTCTTTAAATTCATTTAAGTATACAATATTACATAATTTTGAAGATGAAAAACAACGTCAAAAGATTAAAAAGGCTTTTCATAGTGCTAGAAAGTCAGGGGAGGCTTTAGATTTAATGTGGAATTTATATTTAAATGAATTGGGCGAACAACTTGAAGAAGAAGAGATGATTAGAATAACTGATTTAACGCAACCTCATGAATTATATCCAGGTGCAAGAGCAATGAAAAGAAAGATTATCTTTCATTCTGGTCCTACAAATTCAGGTAAAACTTATAATGCTTTTAAAGCTTTAAGAAAAGCAAAGACTGGTATTTATTGTTCACCATTAAGATTGTTGGCAACTGAGGCATATCTAAAATTAACAACGGGAGATGAACCTATTGAGAATTGTCAATTAGTCACAGGAGATTTTAAGATTGAAAATGATGAAGCCACACATACTTGTTCTACAACTGAGATGGCTGATATTTCTAAGGAATATGACGTTGCTGTTATTGATGAAATCCAGTTGATAACAGATACTGAAAGAGGATGGAGTTGGACAAGAGCTTTGCTTGGTGTGAGAGCTGCTGAAATACACATATGTGGTGAACCAAGAGTTTTAAAATTAGTACAAAAACTTTGTGACGATACAGGCGATGAATTAGAAGTTAATACTTATGATAGATTGACGCCATTGAAAATAACATCTAAGCCAACCGTCAAATCCTTACAACAATTGGAAAAGGGTGATTGCATTGTGTGTTTTTCAAGAAAGGAAGTTTTCAAATATAAAACTGAAATTGAAAATACCACTAAATTAAAGGTTTGTGTTGTGTATGGAGGACTACCACCACAAACTCGTATAGCACAAGCCGCTCTTTTCAATAATGAGAATTCAGCTTATGATGTGCTTGTTGCTACAGATGCCATTGGTATGGGACTTAACTTGAATATCAAAAGAGTTATATTTAGTGCTGTTGAGAAGTATGATGGTTTTGAACAAAGATTACTGACACCTCACGAAACAAAACAAATTGCAGGTCGTGCAGGAAGGTTTGGTACAAAAACATCTGAAGGTGAGGTAACAGCCTTTAGCAAGGGTGATTGTAAAATAATTAAAGATGCATTTAAGTATGACGTCTTTTGTGAAGAAGATGATTTAAGAGCTGGACTTTTCCCAACTGACGAACAAATTGATTACTTTGCTAAAAAGTATGAAGGAGGACCTAAGAGAGTAAGGTTAAGTACAATTCTTGAAAACTTTTATGAAATGTCACAAGTAAACGAAGGAAAATATTTTATGTGTAATTTAGAACAAAAGAAAGTTTTAGCTAATGTTTTACATCCTATTGAAGATTTGTCAACTATGGAGAGGATGACCTTTATTAAGGCACCTTTTGATGATAGAGATGATATGGCAAAAGAATTATGTTATAGATGGGCAAAGATATACAGCACTGGTGCAAAAGTACCTTTGCTTATTAAAAATCCAAACAAATTACTACCTATAGACTCATTAGATAAATTAAAAGAACTAGAAACTGTATATAAATGTTTAAATACATATTGTTGGCTAAGTTATCGTATAGGTACATTCCATGAAAGAGAATTAGCTTTTGATTATCAAGAAATTTGCAGAGAACTAATTGAAACAGCACTAAAACGTACATCAGCACTGGATAGATTACAAAAGAGAAAAGAACGTCAAGAAGCAAGAGAAAGAGATCGTTCGAGACAAAGACGCGATGGGTACAGAACAAGAGGAACCCAATTAAAAGGTGGCTATGACAAGAAACGACAATTCAGTGGTAAAGAAAAGAAGGATATTAGAAAATTCTTAAAAGATTACAATATGTAATTTATTGAATTACACTGTCAATTGGTAATCCCTAGATGCTTCTGGAATTAGATCCTCATATTCAGCAAATATAATATCAATCTCATTAAGTATAAATTCCTCAACTTGTCTATCTGCTCTTCCAATATAAAGTTTTGGATTTAACATTTCCTTAATGTTTTCCTCAGATAAAACAGCCTTAAAGTGTTCATCATTAACTAGTCTTTGGAATAAATCATTTTCAGCACCTTCTTCTTTCATTCTTCTAGCTGCCTCCATTGAGTGAACTCTAATAACTTCATGTAATGTTTGTCTATCTCCACCTGCTTTGACAGCTGCCATTAGTATATTTTCAGTTGCCATGAAAGGTAATTCAGATTGAACGTGTTTCTCAATAACTAGAGGCCATACAACTAAACCATTACAAACGTTAGCAACAATATTTAAAATACCATCAACACCAAGGAATGCTTGAGGTAAAGATAATCTACGATTAGCAGAATCATCTAATGTTCTTTCAAACCATTGATTTGCATGTGTTTGTGCAGTATTTTCAACAAGTGACATGACAAATCTACTTAGTGAACAAATACGTTCACATCTCATTGGATTTCTTTTATATGCCATGGCACTTGATCCAATTTGATTCTTTTCAAAAGGTTCATCAATTTCTTTCATACTCATTAATAAACGAATATCAGTTGCCATCTTATGAGCAGATTGAGCAATTTGCGAAAGAACACTTAAAATTTGATAATCAACCTTTCTTGTATAAGTTTGACCACTAACACCAATAGATTTCTTAAAACCAATACGTTTACATACATTATTATCTAATTGTTTAACCTTCTCATGATCTCCATTAAAAAGATGTAAAAAACTAGCTTGTGTACCAGTTGTACCTTTAACACCTCTACATGGTAAATTATCTAATTGAAAAACTAATTGTTGAAAATCAAAAAGGAAATCCTGAAGCCATAAAGTAGCACGCTTTCCAACAGTTGTAAGTTGAGCAGGTTGGAAATGAGTAAAACCTAAACAAGGTAGATCTTTATGTTTTAAACTAAAAATTTTAAGTAATTGCATTACCCTTAATAATTTTGTTTGAATAATCTTCATTCCATCTCTCATTTGAATAAGATCAGTGTTATCTCCAACATAACAACTAGTTGCTCCTAAATGGATAATAGATCTAGCAGTTGGGCAGCTATCACCAAAGCTATGAATATGGGACATAACATCATGTCTAAATTTCTTTTCATATTCCGTTGCTTTTTCAATTTCTTCTTCGGAAATTTCTAAATGTTTTTTCATTTCTTCTAATTGTTCATCTGTTATTTGAGATAATCCTAAAGCCTTTTCTTCAATTGCTAAAGCATACCATAATTCTCTCCAAGTTGAAAATTTCTTTTTAGGTGACCAATTAAAACTCATTTCTTTACTTGCATATCTTGTAGTTAATGGATTATCACATATTTCAATATTTTCTTTATATTCATGAACTGGTGGTTTAACAATACTTTCCGATGAAGACATTTTTTACTTTCAAAAGAATGTAAATAATCAAAACAAGTTAGAAGAAAGAAGGGAAATGGATATGGAGAACAGTAGTGTTGGAATGTCTTGTTTTAATGGTTTTAGGAAAAGAAAATAAATTAGTTTTTATTTTAAAATGAGAAGAATCTCTTTTTTATTGAAAAACAATGAAGTATGTAACAAAAAATATAGAAAAGCGAAACCGTTTATAAGTTCAACTTGGTTCTTCTCCAATGTCTTCTCTTTGCGTTATATCTGATAGTGTTATCTGTCTTGAATCTAATCCAGTATGGGAGTGGTCTGTTTTGCTTCATCTTTTTGGCTAACTTGATTTTCTTATAGAGGGACTTGTTTGCTGGCATTTTTGGATATTTTTTTCAACAAAATTTTTTAGTTTTTTGTATCAAAAGTTGACTATACTCTTTTACAATAGAAAACGCTTGCTCTTTATTGAGGCTGTTTGTGCCTTGAATTTCATTGCAAAACACAACAATTAATAACACCTTTGATTTTGCATAATCTTCTTAAGACCAACTGGAAAAGAGATGAAAAACAATAATTTAGTAAACTCCCAAATTTAATAAATGTGAATAAACTAACCGGAACAACAAAACAATTCAAAAGCTTAAAGAGACTGCAAATACAAACTCGTTAATAGAAAATAAATTTCAAGATAATGCGTATTATTATGCGTAAGAATAAATTTTAGAGGCGATATTGAAACAAACATCAAATGGTTCATTAGGAACATGGATTACATCATCTTTCAAATAATGTTGACGGAACTAGAAAAATGACAGATAAACTAGAAAGAAAAAAAATAAATGCAAGAACTGAGATTTTTCATAAAACAATTTATATATACAATAACAGGAGGTCTATACTATGAATTTAATTCATATTTTGCTATTAATCTAATACATTTCACATTATATTGTTTCCTTTTCCTTCTTCCTCTATTTTTTATCTTTGTACGTTTTTTACAATTTTTTTTTAATTTTTTTGTTAACAAAAAATATAATTATCGGGATCGAATCATCTATGATCTGATTACTAATCACTTTTATATTTTTAATTATTATTACAATAATAATTATTCTACTTGATAACAATAGATATTTGGATTCGGTAATATATTTGCAGAGATAATATACTCCAGTTTTATATTTTTATTATTTTTCGGTATTAAAGCCTTTAATATTTATTTTCATTATTTTTTTGATACGCATTCTAAAGGAATTGTTAAAAAACATAAAAGAAAGAATAGGCTTGAAGAGGATAACAATAATAACAATAAAACAGATAATAATACTACAATTACTAACAATAATGAAAATATAACAACAACAATAACGAGTCAACAACAAGAGAAAGATGAAGAATTAAATATAATACAGATTGAACAATTTCCGGTAGAAAGTACTTCTACTTCAAAAATTGAAGAACAATTAGAAGAAGAAACTAATAATAATCAACAACAACAAGTCAATATTGACAATGAACAAGGAATATCCGTAGTGGAATATCAAAACAATAACAACTTAGTTCAAGAAATAAGAGAAAATAACGAAGAAACAAAAGAAGGAGAAAATATTTCCGAAACAGAAATAGATAATAACAATAATAATGGTACAATTGAAATTGGAGAAATCGAAATTCCACAATTTGATGGACCTACAGATACTGCAGATTCAGTAATTCCACCACCAAATGACTCTTCCGAAATGAAAACTTTTCTTTTTGAATATGTAGATGAATTTGGAGAGATTTTAACTTATGAAATGGAAGTTACAGCTGTAGAATATGATAGATTAATGAAAGAAAAGATGGGAGTTAAATCTGAAACAAATAATAATAATAACAATAATACTGGGTCAGTGTCTATACCAGTTACAGAGATAAATAATAATCAAAATAATAATAGTACAACTATAAAGGATGGAGAGGGGGAGAAACCAATGGATAACAAATATAAATTTGTTTTATTTGGAGAGGTTTATAATTTACCTTTTGATAGAAGAACATTAGAGAATTTATTAGATAGAGAAGATTATCCACTCTTAGAATTATTTATTGTACCTTTATTTGCATTTGGTGTTGCATGGATGGGATTAAGATTAACAGATTTGTTTGATGGATATTGGGCTAGTGTAGTATTTATGTGTATTTCAATTGCTCAAAGTCAATTCTCCTTAATTAAGAGTCCACAACCAGAAGCTAATTCACCTGTTCATTATTCCAAGATAACATCTTTTAGTAGACCTTTTTATGTTTTGTTTTTTGGAGGAATAGCATTGATTGCTAATGCTTTAATGAGAGTACCAGAACCAAAGTAAGTTTTTTTACAATTTTATCTATTTTAATTAATTATTTTAATTAATATTTAGTGTATTGATATTTGGTTGTTTAGTACATTTTGATATGGTTTTTATTGGTGCTAAAGCTCTTGCATTGTATTTTATAATGTGCTTCCCTGTGATTTTCCTTTTTGGACTGTTGCCCCATCCTCTCACCTTTTTATTAGTCTTTTTTGAACAAATCCATATGCATATCTTTGGTGGTGCAGGTGTTATTTCTTTATTAGGTGTAGTTTTACAATTAACATTTTCAATATTGTCAATTGGTATTTTAATAGGAGTTGGATATCATAGTGCATTAAATTTATGGGCACCTGATTATGTTTATGGAATATATAGTGGTGTATTAGTTAGTTTAAGTTATTTACTTTCTAGGTTGCCTTCTAATCCTAGTTTTTATTATGTACTTTTACAAGATTTATTTACTTTAAATTTCTTTACAAGAAAAGATTTAAAAAATAATAAGGAATTATTATATAATAAGAAAAATAGAGAAATTGAATTAAATGTTGCAAATGTAAACCCTGTTAAAAGATTATGTATAGATATTTTAATATCTATAGGAATATTAATTATCGTAACAATACCTCAATTATGGGATGCATTTGCTAGAGGAAACCCATATTTATTATACGTTTTAACTTCTTTGAATGTTGCTATTGGAATATTTTGCTATTATATTTATCCACAATTTACAAAACATTTTCCTTTTTTAATTTATAAATATCCATTCTTTTCAACAAAGAATCAACCATCATTTAAATTTCTTGGAAGATTTAAATGGGCATGGTTTGAAATTGTATTTTATATTATAAGATGGATTGAATTAATATTTTATATTGTTATTATAATATCAGGTATATCAAATACAATGTCAAAATTATTACTAAAATGTCACTACGTTGTCGCACTAGTGATTTGTTCAATATGTGGAATGAAACTATTAAGGTATGCATTTACAGATGGTAGAAAATTATATAAAGCACTCTTCTTTTCTATTATTATATTTAATGTAGATGCTTATGAGATATCAGAGGGATTATTAGTTGATTTCTTCGTATTTACTTATATAATGGACAAAGTAGATGAATTGGCTTTAAAGTTAAATTTCATTTGTATTTATTCAACGCCTCCTTTGTGTTGGGGTTCTGCCTTACACATTGCAATGCAACCTTTAATTGTACCATTTTCACAACTATTCCTTGTACAATTATTATTTTCAGTGTTATCTACAGCTCCTTTATATCCATTAATTGGTGGTGCTTTATGGTTCTTAGGTTATAGTAGAGGTGTTAAATTTTGGGAGAAAGATTATAGAACGAAACGTAAAGATACTTCAAATCAAAGGTTAGAGCAATCTTTAGATGGAGGTGTATTAGATCAACATTCAACTGATAATTTAAATTCAATATTTTATGAACATTTAGTTAGTGCATTAAGAAATCGTTTGCCTGACATTATTCGTAGAGGTAAATTCGGTAATGTTTGTCCAGGGGATGTCTTTATTATAATTAATGATAATTTAACTGGAATTGTACATATTATTGAAGTTGGTAATGGTGTAATTTCATTCCAAATTAGAGGATTAGAGTTTAAAGGTACTATTTGTCAAGAAGAAGAACAACGTTCAATATTAAATTTAATTAATAGAGAAGATAGTGAAGATTGTGAATGTTTAGAAGGTTGTTGTTGTGGATTTTGTTTTAACATGGGAGGTGAGAAAAGATTTGGTGTTTTAAGTGTTGCCAATATGATTACATCTAGATGGCAATCTTGGCAAGTACTTAATACAGATCTTAAATTAAGAACTTATAATTTATTAGAGAATAGAGTTGCTAATTTAATGTCAAGTAATGATGAACGTAAAATGGTTGTTGTATTATACATTAGGTCAATAATTTATTATATTTTACAAAGAGATGAATTAGATTATTGGATATCTGATCAATCACCTTTTCAATCTAGTTTTCATAAGAAAGTGGATATGGATCCATTATTTACGAGAAAGTTTGATTCAGATTTTGATAAAGGTGTTGGTGGTATTACATTTGAATTATTCTTAGAGAATTATGGTAATTTTATTACATACTTTTTAGAACAACGAAAGAAAGAAAGAAATAAGGAATATAATGAAACACAAATTGGATTAATTCAACAATTATGTTTTATTACAAGTTTAACTGGAAGAAGAGCATTTATTGCTGACAATGGTATGCATTCAGCAAATTCTCTAGATAATTTTATAAAGAAATTACACCAATTATTTACAGGTGATTATCGTATTACAAGTTCTAATGATGAATGGGTATTTGGTGATTTATCAATTCTTGATAATTGTATTAAACCAAGTATTTGTATGGCATTAAGATTGTATCAAGCTAGATTTGCAGCTGATGATGTAGAAGCTCCAGATGTTGTTTTTAATTTAATTAGAAATGATTATAAAGATTTAGTAATTACTCATGAAACTGATCCAAAATGGAGAGAAAGCATTATTGCAATTGAATCTGATGAATTATTTTCATTAAGAAAGAAATCTTCTGATAAGGGTGTTGAATACTTTATACTAATGTTAGAAATGAGAGATATAGATTTTAATGTTGTAAAATTAAATAAGGAAGGTGTAAGAGCTTTGTGGGCAGGTCAACAACATGAACTTGTTTTTCTAGGTGTTGAAGAGAGTGAAAGAGGCTCTATTCAAAACATGGTTTCAGTACTAAGAAATATTTGTAATTCTTGCATGGATCAACCAATAGGTTATCCAGTTATGGTTAGTTCAGTAACTACTTCTTACTTTTAACCAATTGAAATAAATTATGTGTATTTTAAATTTATTTTAATTTAAGCAAGTACAATTTTAAAGGTTTTAATATCAAAAGCTTGGAAACAAGCCGAAAAACTATTTCCCATCAATGGTATTTCCTTGATTTCATTTTCTATAATGTCACATTCTGCAATCTTTTTAATGATCATGCTGGAATTAAATGTGAATGAACAATGACATTTTCCTCCAAATGCCTCATAAGCCCTCAAAATAATAGAGTTGTGATCATCTTCATGTTTCTTAATACTTTCAATAATTACTTGTTCCTTGGAAATATTTTCAATGAATGAGTAGGACTCAAATGATAATTTTGCATTTTCTTGAACAATCAGTGGAATGTTAAGTTGGTAAGCTTGTTGTATCACTTTACTGGATTGGAAATCTCCACAATGAGGTAGGATTGCGTATTTAAATTCATGGTTAATTTGTTTTCCATTAAAAGTAATATCACACTCAGCATCAGGTGCTTTAGGGGCTCTCAATAAACTTAAACTTATATCATTTCCTTTACAGCTATAACCATATTTACAATCATTTAAAAGTGACACTCCATAATTATACTCTGATAAGTCAACCCATTTCTGTGCACAATTTTCAAATTGAGCTACATCCCAACTTGTATTTTCATGTGTTGGCCTTTGAATATGACCAAACTGTATTTCATAAGTTGCAAGTTTAGAGTTGTAAATATCTGTAGGGAAATGCACTTTCAATAGTTTGTGACTTTCATTCCATGTACAATTACATTCAAAAGTAATCAACTTGTTAATACTATTAATATACATTACTTGCTTCAACCGACTAGTGGAAGATATATTCATTACAATTTCTATTCCAACACGTAACGAATTGTGCTCGACAACATTGAAAGATTCAACGGAATTTTCAACATTCATAAACTTTTCCTGTGTAAATATCTCAATATCCCAAGCTTCCCAAAATATGTAAGCGTCTTCATAAAATATTAATTTGTTTCCTTCTGTGATACATTCCCTTTCAGACTCTTTATCAAAGACATTTATTCTTCCATTTTTCTTATTAATCCTTACTGAAAGTAATTTCGTTTCAACAAGCATTTCATTTTCCAATTCTTGTAAATAAATTGTTTCCTCTTTCTTAATTGATGGATTTTTGATTTGACAAATTCCCAACTTTGGTGCATTAATAAGTACCACATTCCCATTTGACAGTTTAACAATTTCTTCTCTATCCCATGATAAAGTATTACAAACAACCAGTCCATTATTTTCATCTTTTTCTGTTAATGAATTCATAGTATTATTAAGAATATGAGTTCCACTATTCTGAATTTCATCATAATACATTAAGGCATCATAATATGCCAAACCTATAGAAGATCCTGGTAGTACATCATGAAACTGATTCAAGCAAAGCAATTTCCAAAGTCTTTCAATTTCTTCATAAGGATATATTTGTTGTTTTTGTATTATGTCTGAAATAACGCAACAAAATTCTACATCATGTAATAATCCTTCGCCTTTACGATTTCCTCTCTTTGTAAGAGCCTGGCTGGTGTATGTACCTCTATGAAACTCTAAATATAACTCTCCTTTCCAAGATAAGATTTCGGTTTTCTCTTCTTTCAATTGTTTTTCTTGAGCATTGAAATATTCATTTACAGAAGCAAATTTTAATTTTGGCAAGCCAGAAATGTTTTCACAACGTTTAGTTCTTTCAATTTGTATTTTATCTGGGCCTCCCCCACCATCCCCAAATCCAAATAAAGCAAGAGCATAGTCACAACGTTCTTTGTCTTTAAAATTTTGTTGCATAAACACTAAATCTTTAACCTTCATTTCTGAACAATAATTATCAGCTGGAGGGAAATGCGTCAAAACCTTATCTCCATTAAGACCAACCCAATAAAAGGTAGAGTGTGGAAATCTATTGATATTATTCCAAGATATTTTTTGTGTAATAAATCTATTCATGCCACTCTTTTTAATAATTTGTGGTAATTGAGCGTTGTAACCAAAACTATCAGGTAAAAAGAATTCAGTGGCATTCTTTCCAAATTCTTTTTTAAAGAAACGTTGACCTAATAGAAATTGTCTACACATAGACTCACCACCTGTAAGAATGGCACAAAATTCAACCCAACTTCCACCAACGATATTAAATTGTCCTTTTTCTTCCTTTTCTTTTAATTTTAAAAAAAGAGAAGGATAGTCGTGCTTTAACCATTCAAATAATTGTGCCTGTGATTGAGAAAATTTAAATTCTTGATATTTTTCCATTAGTCCAACTTGTGAAGCCCAAGAACGAGCAGTTTTTCTTCTAGTCTCTCCATAAGGCCAGAGCCATGCAATATCAATGTGACAATGCCCACTTGCGAAAACCTCAAAAGACTCATCACACTTTTTACTTAAAAATTTGGATGCTAATAACTTTGCTTTCCTCCAAGTAGATCTGTCATCAACTCTAAAAACATTTACAATTTGATTTGATATATACAATGCCTTAGCGGCTCTTGGTGAATCACTTGACAAACTCTCTGCCATTTCTGATATTATTGTAAAATCCATAAATAAATCAAATGCTTCTTGGTCAAACACACCCAAAGAAACTTTACGTAATCTAAATTTTCTATTTTCATTAGGAGGTCTAATATCAGGACCATTAGGATCGGCATTTCCAAACATTGAATTACATGAAACTTCCATGTAAAAAGTAAATCTTTCTCCTCCCTTTAAGTCTTTGCCAAGTTCAAAATCATAACGTTTAAACCAATAATCTCCACCAGCAAAGCCTTGTAAAGGTAATCCATCTTCATTGTAAATCATTGCTTCATTCTCGGAATCCCATAGTAAATGTATTGTAACGGGAGTAAAAAGTTTTTTTGCTTGATCAACTAAAGCATGTGGAATTTCAAATTCGAGTTTAAACCAATGGGTTGACCAAGATGGTTCCATAATAAAAGAAGAAATATCATTGTTAATTATAAAATTCTGTAAAGGTTTAAACAATTGATTTTCATTGGAAACAACTGTTCTAAAAAGTGGTCTTTTATTCTCTCCTTCAACTTTATAATATTTAATCTGTTCAATATTATTACTTTCTAATAAATTAAATTCTATAGGATATAATCTCGAACCTAAATTAATATCAGAAAAGAAACCATTCTCACTTTTAAATCTAGCAAAACGATCAAGATGAATTTTCCTAATGCTTTCACCCTTCTTCATATTTTTCAAAGCCTAAAAGACTTGACAAATTTACTACAAAAAACCAGGTCCATTTTTTCGGTGTTGTAAAGCGCCAAGGCAACCAAACGAATTAAAATTTTTGAGTTGAAAAAAAATAAGACCTATATAGTGTTCACACTCACGCCAAAAAATGAGTTTAACTAGAAACACAAAAAGTAACGTTTTAAGTGCTACCCCATATGACATCCAATCTATGGTTGCTTGTGAATGCCACATTGGTGGTAAGAACGTTGAAACTGCAATGAAGAGATACGTTCATTCTAGAGGAAAGGATGGTAACCACGTTATCAATCTTGCAAAGACCTATGAAAAATTATTATTAGCTGCTCGTGCATTAGTTACTATTGAAAACCCAAAGGATATCTGTGTTGTCTCCACCAAACAATATGGTCAAAGAGCAGTCCTCAAATTCGGTAAATATACTCAAGCAACATATCTTGCAGGTAAATTCACTCCAGGTACATTCACCAATCAAATTCAACAAAACTTCATGGAACCAAGAATCTTAGTTGTTTCTGATCCAAGAGCAGATCATCAAGTAAGTATCTTTTACACACCCACACTACACGCACACACCGGATTGTCTAAGATATGATTAAAACTTTTTTTCGCACTTGATTGCGATGTGATTACGTGCAACTACCAAGATCAATGATCTTAGACAATCAAAAAACATTAAAATGTTTATTAACATATAATTACTCACACATAATTATATCAACAAATATACTAACAATTTTTATAGGCAATTAAAGAAGCAGCAAAGGCAAACATCCCAGTTATTGCTTTCTGTAACACTGACTCCCCAGTTAGATTCGTTGATATTGCAATCCCAGTCAACAACAAGGGTTCTGAAAGTATTGCTTTAATGTTCTGGATGTTAGCAAGAGAAGTTTTAAGATTAAAGGGTACCATCTCTAGAAAGAAGGCTTGGGAAGTTAAGGTCGATTTATTCTTACAAAAGGATTTAGAAGCACAAGATAAGGAAAAGGAAACCAAGGAAAAACAAGAAGAACAAAAGGCTCCAGTTATCACTGCAGAAGAAACTCAAGAAGAAGCTCAAGAATATGAAGGTGGTGATGAAAATGCTGAATGGGGTAATGAACAATAAGTCTATCCTATTTTTTGTTATATAATAAAACCAAAAAAATTCATGTAAACGCGAAGGCACTTATTTATTTCAACAACTAATAAAAGATTAAACTTGCAAAAGATTTAGAAATTAAAAAAAATTGACTTTAATTGATTTGTTGTTTATTTGAACAGTTAAAATTCCCTTCACAAAATGATCATTCTAATTTAATCAATACATCTATTTAAAACTCTATATAACCAGTATTCCAAAACACCTAAACCAACTTGTGGAGCAGTAAGGATTACGTGTTTCAATAGAATGTTGACATAGTTATCCTTCTTTGGTTTACTCTTTAACAATAATTGTTTGACATAAATTTCTAAAGGTAAACATAAAACTCTTCCAACAAATATTGCAATAGATTCACGTAATACCCTAACAGCTCTTGCATCTGAAGAATCATGGTTTGCAGTTGCATGATCTGATGCATTTTGGATTGTAGCTCTATCAGTTCCACTTAACATTTGAGTTACCTTAAGGCCAACTGCATGAACTAATAATGAGTGGAGAACGTGACCGGCATAACCCATCCAGAAAGAGTCATCGTTTTCAGCGTGTACAACATTCATTTCTCTTCCTCTTCTAATTGCTAATTTAGATTCTTGGTCAATTAGAACATAATAGAGAGGGAATGTACAACCTGCCACTAATGCATGAGCAAGTGGTTTATATCCTTGAATTGGAACTATATTTTGTCTTTCTAAGAAGTAAGTTAATCCGACATGACTTGCTTGATAAAGAAGAACTTTTGTAAGTAATGGTTTTTCATAGTATTGTTTAGCTCTTGTTGTAAATTCAGAATCTGTAACTTTTTGATCTTCTTTAGTTGGAGCATCACTAATTGCTATAAGAGTCTTTTGAGTGGAAATTGGGGCATAAATTAAGATTCTAGATAATCCAAGTGTAAGTGCTCCAATACCTGCATGTTTTAAGAATTTATAAACTTTTCCACCATGATGATCATGTGTAACTTCTGATGGTGTTTGCACACGAACGGTTGTGGTTGTTGTTGTACCAGATGTAGTATTTCTTGGCTGACTGACAGTTGCGTTCATTCTATCAATTTTTTTGGAGTTTTTTATTAAAGCTTAAACACAAAAGTGGTCACAAATTATAAATAGGTGTGGCCACAAAATCATTTTTTTTTAATTTTATCTGTCTATTTTTTGCCCGCCTTTTTTAAATGTTGCTTTGTAAGTATTTTGGAAGAGTTTAAAAATGAATTACGAAAACAAGAACCTTTCTAAGGGAAATAGTACAAGCTCAATGAAAAACAAAGAAAAACATGGGTTGGAAAGGAAGAATAGTTTGGGGAAGTATGGAACTAGTAGTGGGGTAACAACGATTGGAAGGAAAGGAAGTGCTGGGGTTAAGTTGAAAACGGAAAGTAATAAAATCATTACAGGCATAGATAATGCTTTGACTTCTAAGAAGATAATGAATGACAGTAAAAGAAATGTTATAAAAGAAGAAAATTCCGATTCAATTGTTAAGGCAAAGTTAGCTATAACAAAAGATAAAGACATGCCTCAAGTTGATAAACTTGCCTTAGAAACAGTTATCATGGAAGAAGAATTAAGAAGATTACGATCTAACATACAAAGAGATAGAGAAAACAGACAAAATATACCGTAAGTAAATAATATTGTACTTTACTTACCTTCTCAAAAGAAAGGAAGGAGGAATATGGAAAAGTTCTAAAAAGATTATGGAACAACTAGGGGAAACAAATACAAAAGTTAGACCAATGAGTTCAGGTAGCTCAAGAAAGAATACAAACATTAAGGAATATGAAGAAATGCTGACACCAAAGGCAAGGGTTTTACCAATTGCCGAACCTTTTGATTTATACTCTGGAGAAATTGTTAGAGCAAAGGATTCAACTGAGGGAAAACCTGTATTTAAACCAACTTTCAAGTCGAATGCTATTGTTTCTTCACCTCCTCAGTTTACTGTTGTGCCAATAGCAGGAACTCAATACGACGAGATTTTGCCTGTAGTACATAATGTTAATCAAAACGCTGAATCTTCAACAACTGAATACGATGAAGAGGAACCACAAATTTTGTACATTAGACAGCATGGTACTGAGGAAAGAGTTATAGATAATAACAAGTCCCCAACAGTGGAAGGAGGGGCACTGCTGGGTGGAGATTACGATGAAGATTTACAAAGAAAATTATTCCAAGAGGCATTAATGAAATGGAGAGGAAATAACCAAGAAACAGATAATCATAAAATTGAACAAAAGGATCAAAGTGTTGGAGGAAATAACTCTATAGGTGAAACGAAAAAGGTAAATTTATCTTTGGATCCTACTTTCGTAAATAACTTATGTGACAGTGTTAAATATACATATTTTGACCTGAGATTTTCTACAAAGTGAATTCATAATTTACAAACTTTTTAAAATATCCTTAAAAGCAGATGTGACTAGTTCACTATCTGTAACATCAATGTGAAGCATCTTAGCTATTTTA
Source organism: Willaertia magna (assembly GCA_902984215.1). Lineage (NCBI taxonomy): Eukaryota > Heterolobosea > Eutetramitea > Acrasida > Naegleriidae > Willaertia > Willaertia magna. The sequence goes on along the minus strand of CADWAF010005286.1, from coordinate 8,039 downwards.
CGATTATATTTTGATGCAATTTGAACATATTTTGTTTCTAAATATTGTACAATTGCCTTAGGATCCTTTTCATCACCATCATAATCATCAAATACTGCTTTAACATTAATTTGACCTTTCGATAATCTTTCTTTAAGTATATCATATTTAGTAAATATTATAAAGCAAGATGAATTAACATATTTAGGGAAAAATATATCCATTTCTTTCTTTTGAATGAAATGTTCAAAGGTATTTAAACTTTCAATGGATCTATTTGTTAAGCCATCTTCATAACATAATTCATTTATTTCACTTAATGAAATTAAGAAGACTATAGCATCAGAATCTTCTAATGGATATTGCCATTTCTTTCTTTCATTTCTTTGGCCACCAGTATCAACCAAATTAATTGATTTATTTTCATATTCAAATACATTATCAACAATTCCAATAGTTTTAATTTGAAACAAAACATAGTCGTTAAAAGATAATTTTAAAGTATTATTCCATTCCATTAATTCTTCAATTTTATCAATAAAATATTTACAATGTTCCATAATTTGAATCATTGGATATTCATTTCTATGATTTAAAACATTTTGAAAGATTGGGTGTTTGACAACTTTTAAGATTATATTTTTATTTTCAATATTTGTAACTTGTTCAGGTAAACGTTTAATGGAATGTTTATCCCAAAGTAAAAGTGTATCAATACATTCTTTTAATTCTTTATCTTTATTTAATTCTTCTTCTTTTTCTTCTCTTAACATTGTAATTATTGAAATAATATCACAAAATATATTTTCTTTCATTGCATTAATTTTATTGACATGATTTTCCCAGAGTTTATCTCCCAAATGATTTAAAATTATTTTTTCAAATGTTGTTTTACCACTTCCACCGGTTCCTAAAAGAACAATTTTAAATCTATTTTTATTGGAAGTACTGTTTTTTGGTTTTAAACAAAGGGATGTTCTATTTTCAAGAGTGGGTACGATACCAGAACAGAATGTGAAATTTAGATTAGACATTTTTTTATGAAAACTGTCAGCTGTCTATTCGATAAGTTTTTAACACGAACACTTCTAAGAGGTATTTACTTTAGACCATCGAAGAAATTAAAGTTTTTAGCGCTGCTGCGTGCGTTTTCTTTAAAAGTTTTTTTATTTTTTTACAATTTTTACAAAGTTTAATATTTGTCATAATTCACCGTTCTTTTAAGAATATGGCATTATATTGTTTCTTTTGAAAACAATATATTTCTTCTTTTTAATTCCAATACTTTACTTTTCGTTTTCTTGTAAGATAACCTTGTCAGTATAGTTTTTCTTGTAAACGATTGACTGTGACACTGCCAATCTCTAGACAAAGACACTACCAAGCCATCAAACAATTTATCCCCTCGTTTACTCTTCTTACTTCCCTTGTTGTTACTATTAGTATTGTCAACCATTGCATTTACAAACTTTGCCATTCTTTTTTTAATTAACCCAACAAGACTCCTAATTATTTAGCTTCTTAAACAGTTAATGATTTTAAATGAAAGAATTGCATTAAGGATCATCGTTTAAAGAATCCGTTCCTAATATCTCAACCAGCATTTTAAATGGTTCATAGGTTTTGGGTATAAAAAGTAAAGAGAGATTTTTTGTTAAGGATTCTTTGAGTTATCTTTAATTTCCGATTAATTGACAGATTCTTTTCTTTACAAAATTTTTTTATTTTTACAATAATTACACAAGTTATATTTACGAAATTAGGAAAATTAACAAAAATTTGATTACTAATACTATTTTAAAGTAAAGATTGCAATTGTCTTTGCATTTCATTAATATGTTTTGTATTCTTTTCAATTAGTTCATGTAATTCTACAATTCTTATTTGTTGTTCTCTTAATGATTCTTCCATCTGTAATAATCTATTAGTTTTATTGTTAATTGTTCCTTCTTGTTGTTGTTCACCTTCTAATTGTTGTATATTGGGTATTGTCTTACTAGAAGAAGTACCATCTAAAGATAAAGTATGATTAGTTGTTGTATTATTATTTATCTTTGCAATATCATCATTATCAGTGATATGTAATAAACTGTCAATTGTTGGTAATTTATAATTATGAATATCATCATTTGCATGATTAGCATTTGTATTAAAAAGATCTGTAATTAAAGGTGATGATTTCTTTTGATTATTGACAGTTGAATACTTTTCACTTGTTGTATGATGAAAACGTATTGGTTTAACACCACTACTACCATTACTATTACCACAATTCAAAACAACTGAATGAAATGGATTAGCCACTGTATCAGCTGTTGCACTAGCTAAAATAGATAAGCCTTGTTGTTGTTGTTGTAAAGGAGAAGAAGTTAATAATGAAATCTTCTTTGAGGGTGGAGAATAAGAAGAAGAATTATAACTATTTGTACCTTCATCACTATCTGTAGAAGAAATTGGAACATCTAACAATCCATTATTATTATTATTTGAAATACTTCTTCCTCTCTTCTTTGTCTTTTCATCTTTTGCCATTTGTTGTCTACTTCTTGAACGAATCCAAAATTTATCACTTGCTGCTATAAACTCTTTATTAGGGTTATATAGTTCTATGAATCCAACTCTACTACTACCATTTCCTTTCTTTTGGTTAATAGAAGGTGGTATTTCAATTGAGGCTTGATATAGATTGTTATTCTTGTTATTTATTGTTTTAATGTTATTATGATTTTCATCTAATAATCTAAAATAAGAACTTGAGATGGATAATCCATGTTCTGAACCATCATCTAGTTTTAAGAACATTTCACAATCTTTTAAACCATTACCTGTTATTTGGATTGTATCTTTAATTGATACATTATGTGTTGTATTTGATGGATGTTTAGTTTTTGAATTTAATCTGAAATTAGGTGTACATTCTAATGTGAAATTTGTCACATTATGATTTTTATTTGATTTAAAATGTAAACTAGGACTAGGTTTTGCCATTGTTATTATTATTAAATTGAATGTTATTATTGATTGTAATATATTATTGATTGTAGTATTACTGTGTTATTATTGATTGTTATCTTACTGTTTGTTATTTAACTTTTTTTTTTAATTTCCTGACATACATCACAGCATTACATTAAATAGAAAGTAATTTCGATGAATTAAAAGCTTTTTAATTTGATTGAATCAGGTAAATGAAGATAAATATAAATTGACTTTTTAAAGAAATTAAAAAGGTTAAAAGAGGAAACTAAGGTAATTCATCGTACTTTTTGAATTATCTATTATATTATATTTGGGTTAAAATGTAATCTTTAAAACGTGTTCAATTATTATCAATTTGTTGTTATTGGTTTACAAATGGACTTTTGAAATAATTTGTAATTTTCATTGTTTTGGATGAAGTATAGTTTAGGTAAGAAGATGGTTTTTAGTTTTAATAAAGTACTTATTTCCAAAAGTAAATAGTTACATTATCCATAATTATGGACTTGTTGTTTTTGTGTTTTTATCTTGTTTGTTTATTTAATATTTATTAAAAAGCGAAGAGTGAGAAATGGTTTAATTTTCTTTGGTATTGTCAATATAAATTGTAATGTGTGGATAATTATATAATGATTAACATAATAATTATTGTGGATAAAACAGATGTTAAATTATTTCATTTCGATTCATTCCTCCAATTAATTTTTCCTTCAATTAATTTTTGCTTAATAATAGTTTATTTATTTCTATTTATTTATGGAATAAAAAACTTATACAATGCAACTACAATTTAACTACCAGTATCCTTCATCCAATTTCATATACTTTCCTTTAAATTCTACATTCAATTTCATTTAACATCAATATTTATTATTTCTAAATTATTGAAGCTTTCTAGAAATAAATATCAAGCTTAAGAATCATCATATTTTTTTGAAAAAAAAGGCTTAAAAATGCACATACCAGAACAAAAGAATAAAGCGGCAACAACCACAACTAAACCAAAAACCACACCAAGTAAATCAAATAATAATGCGCAACCAAAGAAGAAGGGTGGTAAGAAACAAGATGATGATATGGCATTCTTATTAGAAATGCAAAAACAAAATGAAAAAGAAGTTAAATCCGAACAAAAAACCGCAAATAATAAACAAACACAAAAGAAACAAGAAGAAAAACCAAAAACATATCCATCGGAACAAACTAAACCAGAACCAACTGTACCAATTAAATATCTATTTAAAGATGGTAAATATCCTGAAGGTGAAATCTTAAAACATCCATTAGAATCAAACTCTAAAAGATTTGATAGCCGAGAGGAAAAACAAAAGGATGAAATGTTTGATTCAATCTATCAAGAAGCAAGACATGCAGCAGAGGTTCATCGTACCGCAAGACAATGGTTCCAAGGTTATGTTAAGCCTGGAATGAAAGTTATTGATGCTGCAGAAGCCTTAGAAAATAAAGCTAGAGAATTAATTGAAGATAATGGAATAAAAGCAGGTCTAGCCTTCCCATTGGGTTGTTCAATGAATAATTGTGCTGCGCACTATACTCCAAATGGTGGAGATGAAACTATTATTACTGCTAATGATATTATTAAGTTTGATTTGGGTTTACATATAAATGGTCGTATTATCGATTGTGCATTCACAATGTATTGGGATGATAGATTTAAACCATTAGCAGATGCAGCTAGAGATGCTACAAATACAGGTATTAGAACAGCTGGTATTGATGTTAGAATGAGTGACGTTGGTTCAGCAATCCAAGAAGTCATGGAAAGTTATGAAATGGAATATAATGGTAAAACTTATCCAATTCGTTGTGTAAGAAATTTGAATGGTCACTCAATTGAAAGATATAGAATTCATGCTGGTAAGACAGTTCCTATTGTAAAGAATAATGATAATACAAAGATGGAAGAAAATGAGTTTTATGCAATTGAAACTTTCGGTAGTACTGGTAGAGGTTATGTTGATCATGAAGGTGTTTGCAGTCATTACATGCGTGACTTCTTTAAGAAGGTTACACCAACTGAAATTAAATCACAAAAGGCACGTGAATTATTAAAGGTAATAGAGGATAACTTTAGTACACTTGCATTTTGTAGAAGATATTTGGATCGTTTAGGTGAATCTAAATATATGGTAGCAATGAAGAATTTAGTTTCTGCTGGGCTTGTCAACGAGTACCCTCCCCTCTGTGACGTTAAGGGAAGTTTCACATCTCAATATGAACATACTATAGTACTTAGACCTTCTTGTAAGGAAGTCATAAGTAGAGGAACTGATTATTAAATAATTAACACAACATAAAAAAACTATTTATTGTAAATTAAACCAACTTGGTGGTACTTTTTCCCATTCCCCTTTTTCCAAAATACTTTTGAGGGAAATTGCGGCTACCCTTTTTGCTTCTTTATCATCTACTGTGATACACATAAATTGTTTTCCACTTTTTACAATGTTGTCAATTTGTAAATCTCTGTATTTCAAATAGTAAGGCCAAATTAATGTTTCAAAAGTATTTTCAAAATCTTCCAATTTCTTATTCTTTTTATTCATAGACCTCTTCCACCTTCTTTGTTTTGCAGTTTCTTTATTCTGAACATCTAAGAATATAATTTTATCAAAATGTTGTAAAATTGGTAGCTCACAACAGGATAAATAACCTTCAACAATAAAGTAAGAATGTCCTGAGATTTCTGCTTTTTCTTTTCCCTCAATAATTGCATTTTCAAATTTAACAAAATCTATTGATTCAACACATTCCATATTGCCAACTTTCTTTCCAGAACTTCTATAGATATCTTGACAAATTCTTTCTGCTCCTTTACACAATTTATCAGTTAAAAATCTACTAAGTGTAGATTTACTATTTAATCGTTAGTCAAACATCTATACAGTCAATAATTGTTACAATCCTTACCCGGAGGCAGAAGATCCACAAATGCATATAGTTTGCAAAGACGACATTTTATTATTAATTTTTATTTTCAATTTGGAGATGAATTTAGAAATGAACAACAATATACCAAAACCTGTTGTAACTTTGATCCTTTACAACCTTTTATTACATTATTATAAATTTAATTATTATTCGCTTAAAAAATATTTAAAATTTAAAAAAAAATGAGCACAGAAGAGGAAATTAATAAAATCAAAGCCTTTAATGAATGGATGAAAGAATCCCATGTGAATGCATATAAACATGAATCAATAGATATTAAATATATTTCAAAAGAAAGTGGTTTAGGTGGTCTTTTAACTGACAACTTAATAGCTTCCGATGATAATGAAATTACTTTACTTTCTATCCCACTTTCCATTTGTTTAAATTTTAGAAATATGTCTGATACTTTTAAAGAATTTGTTAAATATTTAGAAGAATTAGATAAAAACTTTACAATAGAAGAGAAGAATGTAAAAGAAGATGAATTAAATTCTATTCAATGGAAAGGTACAAATATGTTTGAAAATCGTTTAATTATTTTTTATTTATTTTTAATTTATGAAACTTTTATAAATAAAGAAAATAGTAAATATTTTCCTTATTTAAATTTATTACCAAAAATATTTAATACTTCAATTTATTTTAATGAAAAAGAATTATTAGAATTAAAAGGAACAAATTTATTAAAATCAACAATTAGTATTAAAGAAAAATTAAATAAAATTTATACACAAAAAGTTTACAATCTATTACAAAATATTCCATTCTTTACTGATATAAAAGAAATTTTTACTTTTGAAAGATTTTGTTGGGCTTTTTCTTGTGTTTGGTCAAGAGTCTTCCCAATTACATATGCCATCAATAATCAAACTTCAAACATCACAACAGAAATTGTACCAACCCTATTACCAGTAGTTGACATTTTAAATCATAAATTTAACTCAAAAATTACTTATAAAACTGAAAATGAAACTTTCTATTTAAATTGTAGAGAAAATTTACAGAAAGGACAAGAAGTTTGTAATAATTATGGCGCCAAAAGTAATGATTCATTTTTACTTTCTTACGGATTTGTTATGAGAGAGAACCCTGAAGATTCACTTTACGTTCAGATAGGGATGATGGGCAATGCTGAGGGTAGTTTTACTAATAATGATTCATCATCATCATTGGTAAAATCTTTGGTAGAGATGAAGAAGAGTTATTTAAGGGAGAATCAATTGGTTTTGGGACATTATTTGAAGAAAAATAAAATTCCCGAAGAATTCTTTCAAACGTTAAGGATTTGTGTGATGGAAGAAGATGAATTTTATTTTGTGAAGAATAAAACAATGGAAGAACATTTAGAATTAAGAAAATTACAAAAAGAATATAATTCTTCTTATTTCTTTTCTATTAAGAATGAATATAATATGTTAATGAATTTAAAATTACTTTTTAATCAAAAGAAATTACAATTAGTTCCAACTACAATTGAAGAAGATGAAAATCTATTAAATAACAATGATTTAGATTATAACATGAGAAATATTTTAATTTATAGAATTGGACAGAAAAAGATTATTGAATTTGTTTTAAATGAAATTAATTTACGTTTAAGTAAATTATTAGGAGAGAATCAATCTTATATTTATTTAGAAGATAATAATATAATAACTGATAATAATTTAGATATTTTAAAGAATTATACTTTTATTGAAAATAATTGTAATAAATTTAATATAGTTTTAAAAGATAATTATTTTAAATTACACACTTCAAATACAATTAATGAAAATGAATTATTATTTACTATAAATTTAAATAATTTAATTAATTTTAATAACATTTCAAAAACTGTATTTTATAGTTTTATTGAAAAGGCAAAAGAATTAGAACAAAATAGGATGTCTGTCAATGATGAAGATGAGCTAATTTTAGATGATGCAATGACAATAATGTTATTTATAATAGTTGAATGTTTTTCACAAAAGTATAGAACTGGTCAATTTGAAATGTTCTTTAAAGATTTAAAATCAATTTCTTTTTCACCTTTAATTATGATTTCTAATAAAATATTAGAGAATGAATTGGATGGATTTTCTTTATTAGATGAAGTAATTGGAACAAAATCATCATTACGTCAT
>CADWAF010005256.1:0-21962 GCA_902984215.1 Willaertia magna | reverse complement strand
AAGAATAAGATTGCGGAGAGGAATAGATGTTGCCGTCAATTGTCTAAATTTTTAATAATAATTATTCTTTTTAATTTCATGATAAATGTAATAGAATGTTATGATGACATTAATTTTGAGATCAATAAAATAATACAGGAGACACCTAATTTCGATCTATATTCAATTGGTACATTTAGATTTTATTATAGAAATGATAAAGCTATTCAATTTATTAGAAATAAAGTAAATGATAACGAATTAATATTTATTACATTTTTAAATAGATTTAATCATTTAAAAGTTAATTGTGAAACTATTATTGACAATTCCCATACCGAAGAATTAACATTTACTTTAGTTGTTGGAACATATGACATGATCACTGGAAAAGTAACGTGGTTCGCAAGATCTTCTTTAAATGCTTTTCTTTTATCAGATCCTAAAATTGTACAAGTGCATAATAGAATTTATTTAAGTGTTACAAAAGATACAGATACTGAGAAATTAGTTTTATTTACGTATGTTGAACCAGGCCAAGAATTTGTACATGAGTATATTGCTCTTAATGTTCCACAAGTTTATAAGGGTGTAATGACTTATGCCAGAGGTTATTTTGTAATCTATAGTCCTATTATAGATGACACAACTGAGCTATTTAAAAATTTACGTGTAAATTCTGTACAATTATTTACAGTACCTATTGTATCATTTTATAGATTATTTGAAAAAGGGGAAAGTGAACCAGTTGTTAAATCTATAGATATTCATTATGGTATAGATTCACCAGATACACAAATTTATGCAGATACTGTTTATTTTGAAGATTCTTATTTATTTTTAAATGTATTTGGAGGAAAAGGTACGATTTTTATTAAGGATACCCAAGGTACTACTTTTGACGTTTTAAAATTGGATCAAGGGATTTTTGGAGCTTTTTATATAATTTTTATTGATATAAAAACTTTAAAATTTAAATTAATAAGTGTATTGGAAGTATATCCATTACAATACTATCCTACAACAATTGATAGTTTTGTAGAAGATCCTTTAGAAGTGAGACCTCAAATAGCTTTTAAAACAATTAGAGTTAATTCAAAAAGAAAACAAATTCTTGGTTTTGGATTTTTTGGTGGAAATATTTACGTAAATAATGAACTTGTATTACGACAAAGAAGAAGGAGATCTGAAAATATATTTATGATTTATGACATTGAAACAAATAGTGTTTATCTAAATAGAACCGATTTATCTTATTCTTTACTAGATCCAGTTTATTTCTCAGATGATAATTATTTTTATTTATTTGATAGACAAAGTGCTGTTTTGAATGCAGTTGAAATAACACAAAGTGGATTACAAACCAATAGTAGAAGATCATTTGCTTTGAAAGATACCGTTATTGAATCAAAATTTGATTTATCGATTATTGTAAGGCAACCAACAACAGATTCAAAAGGTGACTTTTTATTGTTTGGAACAACTAAAGTTCAACCTAATTTTACTTCAATTGATGGTTATAGTGTGCCATTTTCTGATAAATTTAAAATTGGAAAAGTAGACTATTCAGATGTCAATTTTGTAGCTACTTATAACATTAGAAGAGATGGTTTAATTGAGCAAAGCAACAGATTAGAAAGTCAATTAAATTGCAAAGAACCTGTATGTGGTGAAAATAGAGTTCATGAGACTTTTTACATTGATAAACCAAACGAACCACCTTCATTATGTGGTGGTGTTGGAATTTGTGAATTTTCAACTGTTCTTAATAGATCCATAACTTGTAGATGTGGAGAAGTTGGGTGGAGTAATATGGGTGATTATTGTGATATTGATAACAGTAAAATATTAATTATTGTCATTTGTGGCGCAGGTACATTTGTTGCGTTATTAGTTGGTGTGTTGAGTACTGTTGGTACTGCTAAAGCAATATACAGTTTATCTACTAAATTGAAGAGATTAAAAACAAAAGAGAAAAAAGAAAAGGAATTACAAAAGAGATTGCTTGATTTTCAATTTCTTACTTCTGAAGAAGTTGAAATTAAAGATGCAAGCTATATTATTAGTTATGATGATTTAAAGTTTGAAAAAAGAGTTGCAGAAGGAGGAGGTGGTATTCTGTTTTATGGTAAATGGCGTGGTGTTGAAGTTGCAATTAAGAGAATTAAATTTATTCAAGATGTAGAAGATGAAACTACTTTTGAAAAGGAAGCAAATATTTTGAGTAAACTACGTCACCCTCATATAGTTGCTTTCTTTGGTGTATCTGTTACTGAGTCAGAGAAATTCTTAGTAACAGAATGGTGTCCAAAGGGAAGTTTAGATAAATTAATCAATAATACTGTAAAAAGAAAACAATATTTGAGGCTGTCAATTAAGTTATCCATGTTAATAGATGTTTGTAAAGGAATGTCGTATTTACATGGTTGTAATATAATTCATAGAGATTTGAAGCCAGGAAATATATTAATTGGAACTAACGGGGAGTGTAAAGTTTGTGACGTAAGTATTGTTATCAATATCTTTAATTCTAAACATTTTATAGTTCGGTTTATCAACATCTCAAACAGAAGATTTATCAACTGGAATTGGTACTCTTTATTGGACAAGTCCTGAAATTCTTAAAGGTGAAAACTATGACTCTAAGGTTGATGTTTATAGCTTTGCAATCATCTTGTACGAATTACTTTTCGAGACCACACCATTCTCGCTTTCAAGTAAGGTTGACCCTAAGTCCTTAGATGAAACTAGAGTGGAATTATTGTCAGATGAGCATTACGAATCTAGTGCTGTTCGATCTATTGATGTTGTTCAAAAGGTTGTAGATGGAGAAAGACCTATTTTACCATTTACTTCAAGAGATCTTTGTAAACGGTATGTATCTATCTTCTTTGACTTGGACAAAGAAGCAACACGTTATGAGACCTTGTCATCTGCTGTTTTCACATTAATCCTTTTAATTAAGCAATGCTGGGATGCCAACCCACAAAAAAGACCACCATTCGAAAACATAACCACCACTCTATCCACCATTAACAATTCACTACAATAAAACGACATTGTGATCAGTTTTGATTGTGGTATCATCTATCCTTTTAAGATACCACCAAAAAACTGTACAGGGTAATAAAATTTTCTCCTAGAGAATAGCACTTCATTCAACCTTAAAAAAGCGGAATGGACCAATGTAATGGGAACTCCTCTTTAAAAGGTTTGTGCAAAGTCGTTTAAATCCAACCACGCAAAAAAATGTACCCAAATAATAGACAGCCACCTCCACAACATCATCAAGCGCCTTTAATGGGTCATCCTTCATCTCTAGGTAGCCATCCACCTCCACAACATCATCATAACACACCAGCTCCAGAATTTTTGGGAAATGTTCGAGTTGCTGAGTTTTTAGAACAAATTAAAAAAGATTATGCCACCATGGAACATGAACATACTGTATGTAAATTGCAAAGGGATGAACTGGAGAGAAAATTAGAAGGACAAATAAATGAATTTCATAATATGCAACAAGCCATTATGGATTTAGAGTTAAACTATCAAAGTATGAAACAAACGTAAGTAACTGATTTTTTTTCAACTGTTAAATTTACATTGTTGTTAATTTAAACAACTTAGTTATGAAGAACGAATTCAACAATTAACACATCAACTTGAACAATATAAGCAACAACAACAAGTACCTTTAGGAGAGCAAGTACCACAACAACCTAATAATCCAATTAATATACCACCACCATCTAATATTATGCCTCCAATGCATCATTCTTCACCTACACTTAACTCTTCTACACTTCCACCAATGCAATCAATGCAACCACCAACGCTTAATCCACCAGTTAGAACTAGTACACCAACTATTCCACTTCAACAACAAGAAACGACAAAGAATGGACCAACACCTAACAATAGAGTTAGTCCAAGTCCTTTTCCACCAATAACTTCAGTTAATGATGGTATGTTAATGCAACCTAATATTAATACTCCTCCAACACATGGATATTTAAATAATTTATCACCAATTGTCAGTAATAATGTAAGTCAACAACAACAACCAAATCAACTCACACCAAGCTCTGAAAATAGGATAAAACATATTAATAATGTACCTCCACCTAATCCAACCATACCGGCAAATAATACAATGAATCAACAACAACAACCAACAAGCAATAATGGAAATTCACAACAAGTAGATTTATTTTCTAGAGGGAATGGAGATCAAGTAGTAAAGATTGAAGGAAATGATTGGGTTGTTGTTTATAACCCTCAAGTAACATCAAAGCCATCTCTTAACATGAATTTATATCATAATTTAGAACAAGATAGCGTTGTATGTTGTGTAAGATTTAGTAATTGTGGAAAATATTTAGCAACAGGAAGTAATAAACAAGCAATAGTTTTTGATGTAGATAGTGGAAAGAAAGTTGGAATTTTCTCAACAGTTTCTGGAAAAGAAGAACAAGATGAAGATAAAAATCATATGGAAGGAGATGATCAAGATTCAAGTATTATTCCTAAAGAGGATTCTTATATACGTAGTGTTTGTTTCTCACCTGATTCAAAATATTTAGTTGCTGGTGCAGAAGATAAAACTATAAAGATTTGGGATTTAGATACAAAACAAATATATCGTTCTTTAGAAGGACACGAATTAGATATTTACTCTCTAGACTTTTCACCTGATAATAGATATTTAGTTAGTGGAAGTGGTGATGGTAAAGCTAAGATTTGGGATATTGGAACAGGTGAATGTAAACATACATGTGGAAATGAAGAAATTGGTCCAAGAGAAGGTGTTACAAGTGTTGCTATTTCTCCAGATGGCAGAGTTGTTGCGACTGGTTCATTAGATTGTATTGTTCGTTTATGGGATATGCATACTGGTGAACTTCTTGAAGCATTCTCTGGACATGATGATTCTGTATATAGTGTTGCTTTTGCACCTGATGGTAAAACATTAGCTTCAGGTTCATTAGACCGAACGCTAAAGATTTGGGATATTAAATCTAATTCATGTGTAGCCTCTTTATCTGGTCATAGAGATTTTGTATTAAGTGTAGCATATTCACCTGATGGAAAATGGTTGGTGAGTGGTTCTAAAGATAGAAGTGTACAATTTTGGGATCCAAGAAGTAATGTTCTTCATTTGATGTTACAAGGTCATAAGAATAGTGTTATTAGTGTTGCTTTAAATCCTAAGCGTCCATTATTTGCTACAGGTTCAGGAGATTTCAGGGCCCGAGTATGGAGTTATGGGTATTAAATATTAATTAATTACATAAATAAATTACCCTAGTTCAGAATTAATTTCATTGAATAGACTATTGTGGAAATTGGTATACAAATTATATTGATAAACTAAGTGAGGGATGGAAGGTTGGAAGACTGTAGAAGTAAGGTTTAACAATTCTTTCATCATATCAGCATTTTCTGCAATGGTACTACATATTATTTTTGTATTTTCATCTTTCCTTAATTTTAAGATTGCCTTTGCATATTTCTCCCATACTTCTCTAGTGATGAATGGGGGATCTACAACTACCATTGTAAATTGATGGGAAAGATTTTCATCAAAACATTCTGGTTGATTGAAATCAAACAATACAAAACCTTTATCTTTACTCCATTTTGTATCAAACTATTTCATTAAGCAATACAAGAAAAAAAGGAAATACCTACCTCAAATAGGTTTGCATTCGGGTTTGGTGAAGACAAAGAAAAGTAAAGCGAGGGAGTTGAGAGGAAGGCTACTCTGTTATTTGGTTCTTCTTTAAGGTGGTCTTCTATTACTTTAACAATGACATCTATTGTATGTGAAGAATACCAATACTGATTAAAATTTTCATTTTCCTTGTTCCTTAATAGAAATCTGTTTGAGCTCATTTTTTGTAGTTTGTTTTCCCAACAACAAACCTTAGAAGCCTGTAGCGATCCACGGTTTTAAATAAAAAACTGATTATGCCTTGATGAAAATCGTATAAAGCTATAGGAAACGGAATTTCTTTTTTGTTATTTAACCATTATAAACTATTGTATAATTAGCTATTGATAAAAAAGGGTGAGGATATATAAAGATTTAAAACTCTTACAAAAAAAATATCTCGTTAGTTAATTGGTGTAGATGCTCCTTACAACGAAAGTTATTTTTGTTATCTTTGTCATTGTTTTCCTATCAACCATCTTTGTTTTCTCTAAAGTAGAAGATGATTCAGCTATTGAGCAGAGAGTTTTCTCAAAATTATCTCCAGTCAAGAGAAAACTAGTATCCAGTCTGTTTAATTCTTTTAAAAAAGTATTAAACGATCCTCTTCATTCAAAAACCTTCAATGAACAAGCCTTGCAAAGAATTGTTAACGAAAGATTAGGAAAAGATTTCGAAACTAAATCTGCTAAACAAGATTCTTTAGGAGCATCTCCATTCGTTAATTGGATGGAAAGATTTGTTAGTGAAGATAGTAACGTAGGAAACATTCCTTTAAGGCTTTTAGCTATCCCTGGTACGCATGATAGTTTTACTCATGAAATTACTGCTACTTCAAGGCTTTCACCAGATGCAGAAGATAACTTGAGGGAAATCTATAAAATCAAGTGGATTCCTCGTTCTGTTTTGGGTCAAATTATTGCTGTAAGTAGTAAACTAGTTGTTAAACGTTCCTTAATGCTGGATATTGATTTAAAAAGAGGTGGAGTAAAGCTCAACAAAGAGGAGCCTTAGGACAGTTACAAGATGGTATTCGTTACTTTGATATTCGTGTCTGTAGAGATAACACAACTAGTGATGTCAATGAAATGTTTAAAACTTGTCATGGATTGTATAGTTCTAGAATAAGTACCATTCTAGATGACGTTTCTACTTTTTCCAGTGTTGTTGCCTCAAAAGAAGTAATAATATTAGATTTCAATCATTTCTATGCAATGAATTCAGATTTTCACTCAAAATTAAGGGATTTAATTATTTCAAAATTAGGGCGAGAAGTTTTACTTTCCACAAAACAGTTCTCAGTACAGTCAACATTAAATGATATCTGGAGAACAAACCAAAGAATAATGGTAATTTATCACGATAGTCCTACAGTCTCCAGTACTGACGGTTCTTTCTGGTATGGATCAACAATTGATAATTTTTGGCCAAACGTTCAAAACTTGTTGAATTTACAAAGTTTCAGTGTAAGCAAATTAGCTGACAGAAGTTCTTCTACTCTCTTTGTAACACAAGGTGTTTTAACTCCAGACTCATCAATGATAGCGAAAGGTTTTCTCAATAGGCCTTCTTCTCTTATGGATTTAGCTGACTCTGTAACACCTGCGGTTCTTAACTGGATTGCACAAAAGTTATTGGACATTAACAAATTCAATATCATTATTACTGATTGGTATAATAGATTTGATTATGTTTCGGCAATTGTAAATATAAATAAAGCAAAACGAATTTAAAATTGTTGGAATTTTTAAAAATTATTTTACATTTGTAGATTATATAATTATTTTATTAGTATTTTATGCAACAAAACTATTTAACGCTTTTTCGGTTTAAATAAATTTACAAAAAAACATTTTTGAATATCTAAAATAAAAGACAATAAATAAATTTTAATTTAAAACTTGCAAAATTCATTAATTAGTATATATCTAATAAATATTTTTTATTTTTTTAATATTATAATTACCTGTAAGACAAGGATTAATTTATTGTAAATTTAATTTTTTTAATTAGATTTTTTTATTTCATACGTTAAAATTTATGTTTATCTTTAATTTTTTACAAAACATACCTAAATTTTACAAAAGTCATTTATAGAGAAACAAAAGCACAAATAAAGTTCATTGCTTTTCCAACTTAAAATTATAATCAAAAACGCAATCAAAAAAAATATGAAAATTTTATTATTACTTGTTACTCTTCTAATTGTTGTTACCTTTTACACCTTCACATCCGAACAATTAGAAAGTGCAAACATTTTATTAAATTTAAGTGACAAATCTAAACCATTTAAACATGTTTGGAAGAAATCTGTTGGTTCATGTCATGCTACATTTTGTTTAAGAGCAGATTGGAGAAAACAATTAAAAATTGCACAAGAAGAATTAGGATTCACTGGCATTCGTTTTCAGTAAGTTTTATTAATTTTAATAAATAAATAACAATTAAATATAACAACAGTGGTATTTTAGATGATGACATGAGTGTTGTTTTACAAAATAGACACAATGCTTCCAAAATTGAATATGCATTCTATAATATTGATAACTGTTATGATTTCCTTGTAGGTGAATTGAAAATGAAACCAATTGTTGAATTAAGTTTTATGCCAGAATTATTGGCATCTGATCCATCAGGTAACTATCAATATATTTTGTATATATTTTATATTAACATATTATTTCAGCTACTCAATTTCATTACAAAGGAGGTATATCGCCACCAAAAAATATTAACCAATGGACAGATTTAATTTACAATTTTATTAAACATCTAGTTGACAGATATGGTTTACAAGAAGTGTCCACTTGGGATTTTGAAGTTTGGAATGAACCTAATTTAAGATATGTTTTCTGGACAGGTACACAACAAGATTATTTTGAGTTTTACACTGCAACTGCTAATGTAATTAAAAGAAATTTTCCTTCTTTAAGGGTTGGAGGACCTGCCACTGCTCAATCAGCATGGTTAGATGATTTTATTAAATATATGAATAAGAATCAAGTACCTTTTGATTTTATTTCAACACATGAATATCCAACTGATATTGTTCCTTTTAAAAGAGATACTTTAATTACTGTTGCTAAGAATTCAAGACAAATTGTTGGACAAAATACTCCATTGTATTATACTGAATGGAATGGTGGTTTAGAGTAAGTTATTTATTTATTTATTTATTTAAATTTATAAATATAGTAATGGTGGTCATGGAACTTATTGGTATCAAGATTCATCCTATGTAAGTAATAATTATAGTTTTTTGTAAATTATTATTGTAGCCTGCAGCATTGGTAACTCATACATTATTTGAAGTTTATAATTATGTTGACGTTTATTCTTATTGGACATTTACAGATTTATTTGAAGAACAAGGACAATATCCAGAAGAATTTCATGAAGCGTTTGGTATGATGACAATTAATTCAATTAGAAAACCAGTTTGGAGAGCATTTGAATTATTAGGTAGAAGTGGTGATGAAATGTTTACAACAATTACTCAAAGTTGTTCAGTTTCATCAAATAATTGTACTGTCAATGCTTATGCCACTCTTAATAGAAATCGTAAAGAATTAATGATATTTATTTCTAATTATCAAGTACCAACTGAAAGACAAAATGAATTTAATGTTAAATTGACTGTTGCTGGAGGAGTTAGATTATCAAATTGTAAACAATTTATCATTGATGAAACTCATTCAAATGCTTTTACAAAATGGAAAGAAATGAATAGTCCAACTTATCCAACAAATGCACAATTACATGAATTACATGATGCAAGTCAATTGAAAGCAGTATTTATTAATCCAAATAGTAATAATGAATTTACTTTACAAGTTAATAATCCATCCTTAAATGTTTTAATTTGTAATGTTTAATAAATTATTACTTGACATTTCTTGTTTTTAATAATTGATAATATTGTTCAACTACACTTAGTCTTTCAATAAACTTATTTGCAACAATTCCATTATCAAAATTATTAAGAACATCTTTTCTTCCTTGAATAGCTTTTTGTTTTGCCTCAGCTTTATTTTCATAAACATGTCTCATTAATTTACCTAAATGTTCTGTACTTGGTTTTGCCCATTCATGTCCAGAATAATCTTTATTGATATATGGTGATTCTCTCACACGTTCCATTGTGTAATCAATTAAATAACTATTTCCATCATTCATAAAATCTAAATTACCAGACCATTTTGTACCAACTGTGTATTTTGTGTCACAAATTAAGTTAAATTTAATTGTACTTACTAACAGTTAATTCACTAGCCATTGCCTCTAGATAGGGTCTTCCCCATCCCTCCCCTCTACTTGGCTAAAAAGTGTGTATAAATTATTTTAATTATTATTATTGTTACTTACTAAAACAAAAGAATCAAAAGCTCTATAGAAAGAAGGCATGTCTTCATAAGGAATTGTATTTGTTAATAAAACAATTGAAGGTAAATCTTGGTTTTTTAATTTTAATTCTTCTACTGTTTTATCAACAATATATCTTAAACCTTCTTCTCCATCTTTTACTTTCTTGTTGTTTAAAGTATTTCTATTTATATAAGATTTAATATATAGAACTACATTATCTTTAGAAGTAAATGTATTTAAATAAGCACTCAATAATATCTCTGGTCCTTTTCTATTTTAAATGTCAATCATTACAACATCAAAAGTCACTTACCTTTCAGTCCATTCAAAAATACTTAAAAACTTAAAAGTTCCTTCATTATTTTCAATATCAATTTTATAAACAGGTAGAGGAATATAATTAGAATCAACAATATTAGGTCTAAATAATCTAGTATCAATACCTTCTGGAATAGCAATTGTCTTCTTTCTATTTACACCTGCATTTCTAAAAGTTTGTAAATTAAAAGTTGATGGAACCCACACTTCATTTACAACACCATTACAAACATTAACCCAACTAAAAGGTAAAGAATTAGTTTCAAACATACTTCTACCTATACAATAAGAACTAAAAGTAGGACATTCAAATTTAGGTATAATTGTGTGATAAATTGAAAAGATTGGTAATTTCTTTTCTATCATTTCATTCCATTGAATATCTCTCATTCTAATTAAAGTATTCTTTATATTTAAAGGATAATTAAATGATTCAATTCCTTTAGAATCTTCAAATAATTGATCTTGATCTTGTAATTGTATCATTACTTTACCTTCTAATGGGATAACATTATTAATTGCTTCTTGAGCATATCCACTATGTGTACTTAATGGAGATGAATAATAAATAATTGAATTCTTTAATTTTAATTGATAAAAATAGAATTGTATTAAATAATTCTTCCATCTGTCAACAATCAATGTTTCAATCATTTCATTCTTATTTTCTAAATTACCACTTGTTAATAAATATTCATTTCCATTTAATTCATTTTCAAAATAACTTTTAATTAAATTATTTTCTTCAAAAATATTTATATATCCCATTTTAAAATCTAAATTATTTTCATCTAAATTATTTTTGTCATTTGACATTTCTTTATATTGTAATCTAAACATTAAATCAAAATCAAAATCTCTTTGTAAACGTTGATCAAATCCTTTTAATTCATCTATAAACACCGATCTTTTCATTACAATACCATTAAATGAAGGGAAATGTATAAATTTATCTTCTTCTAATCTCTTTTTAGAAATTTTGTAATCTTCAAATATACTTAAATGAAATCCAAATAAATGTGGAATTAAAACAATTGATATATCATTTTGTAATCTAATTTGCCAACCAACTGAACATATTGTATCTGTTTTAGGGTTAATTATAACACTACCAATCATTTTAAATTTTTGTAATGAATGTAATGTTTTTGTAAAATCAAATTTTATTGGAATACTATTTTTAATAAATATTATAATTGAATCTATAGGTAAATTATTTACAATAAATGTATTCCAAGTACTTGCTTTCTGTAAAGGATCTGTAAATATTACTTCAATCTTTCCAAGTATTGATTTACGTAATTCATTCTTTAAATTCTCTTCTTCACTTTTTAAATGATTAGATAATAAAATTATAAAATTTTTCTCTAAAATTGAAGGTTCAACTACTTGTTGTAAAAGTAATTGGATTTTAGTGACTTCATTTACATCAACAAAGTCTATTAAGAAATAAATTTCTTTGCTTAGTTCATTATTTTCTGGAAGTACTTCTTGTTCCGATAATTCAACTTTTTTAGAATCAGTCGAATCAGTACCTATTTTATTAGATAAGTGTCTTTGAATACTATTAGGAATAACAAATGATAATTCATATTTATTAAGAAGGTAGAGAAGAAAGAATTGAAGAGAAACTAGCAGAACAAATAGAAAAATAAAAAGTACTAATAGGTTTCGACGTCTCATCTTTTTTTTTAACACTTATTGACAGCTGGCAAACACTATCAATAGAACACCCCTAGTTCTTATTATTGTTGCATTTCAATAATGCAACAATTAATTGATTGGGATGATTGAGATGAGAGGTTTATTTCAGTGGTGCAACTGCTGGAACTAATCGTTCAATAGTTTGTTTTAAATCTGTATATGCTGTCTCTATCTCTCCATTAACAACTGATCCATCAAATAATGTACCATCATCCTTTTCAAATTCTTCAATTTCAGTTCTTGCATTCTTTAAACGGATTTGAATACTTTCTTCTGTTTCAGTAGCTCTTCCTCTTAATCTACTTTCTAAAACTTCCATACTTGGAGGTTTAATGAAAATAATTACTGGATTTAATTCTTTGTTATTTCTAACTTGTTTAGAGCCTTGAACATCAATATCCAGTATGCAACATTTTCCTTGTTTTTTACTAACATCTTGGACAGCTCGGATACTGGTACCATATAGATTTCCATGGACATCAGCATGTTCTATAAATTTTCCTTCTTTTATTTCTTGTTCCATTACTTCTCTAGTAGTATAATAATAATTAACTCCTTCTTGTTCTCCAGGTCTAGGTTTTCTAGTTGTATGAGATACAGAAAATCCGAATTTATTAGAATAATCTGAAAGTAATCTATTTAATAAAGTTCCTTTACCAACACCACTAGGACCGCAAATAACGATAGGTCTTAAATTATTAGTTGTTGTTGCCATTATTGTTGAACAATAAGCTCCCATATAATTCAATTTTTACGAGATGATTTTAAAAAAAATTTTGAGTGAAGTAAGTGACTTGTTTACCACTTTTTTTTAGGGTAAGAAAGGAGATTAGTTTTTCCCTAAGCCTCAATTGATTTTGTAAAGCCTAAAACAAAAAATGGAGGAAGAAACAAAGGAGAAGGATGAAGAAAAAGAGGAAATGATTTATGGGGTTTTGAAGGCGAATAATAAAGATGAGTATATTTTAGATAAGAAAGAAATTATTTTAGGAAGAGATTCCGAATGTGATATTGTATTACCTTCAAGTAAAACTATTTCTTTGAAACATGCAAAGTTAAAATTTAAGAAAGGATATCAAGGAACAATTAATTGTATTATAGAAGATTTAAGTAGTGAAAATGGAACATTAGTAAATGACAAAAGATTATTTAAGGAAAATAATGTTTTAACAAAACATTTAAGAAACGGAGATTTACTTCGTTTTGGATTTGACCAAGTAACGTATAAAATTGAATTTACATTTAATTCAGAAGAAAAGGCACAAGTAGATGTCGATGAAAAGGAGTTTTTTAGTCAATTTGCGGTAGGTGAAAACCCAAATTTTAGACCTATAAAAAGTAAATCACCCACAAATAATATTACAAAAATTAAAACAATGAAAAAAGAACCAACAAAAGAGTTTAAAGAGAAAGTGGAAAAACAGAAACAAGAGATAAAGGATTTAGTTAAAAAGGGAAGAGATTTGAATAATGACGAGGATGCCTCTACCCTTACTTTCCCTACAGCCTCTGGAAAGAAAACTCTTCCCTTATCGAAATTGGAAGATGATCACTCAAGTGCTGATGAAGATTTTGAGGTAAAAACTGTAAATAATAATAATACAACCAATAATAATAATAACTATAATGAAAAGTTAAATTTATTAGAAGAAAAACGTGAGGCGTTAAAGAAAAAGAAAGTAGAACTAGAAGATTTAAACGACAGAATAGAAGTGATAGAAAAGAATATAGAAAAGAATATAAATGAAAAGAAAGAAAATAGAGAAGATTTAGACGCCATTAATTTACTTGTAAATACTATACACTTGCTTTCTTATCAGATAATGAGCCAATTAGACAACCAAAATATGGACGACGAACAACAACCTCTTTTGGATAATTTATCAAAAAACTTTAGTGGAGGCATAGTTGATATGCTGGTTGATAAGTTAAAGGATATAAAGAAGGTAATGACATCGTGTATTTCTTTATCTAAGAAACGTAGTGCTCCCAGTATCAATTATGATAAATTAAAACAAAGTGAAATCAGTAATTTTAAGACAAAAGGAATAGAAAGATATGCTACAGAGCTTCAATTAGAGTTGGATCAACTTCGTCTCGAATTGGAAAGAAGAAAGATAAAAGATCAGTCAATTAGTGTATCACCTGAGCAAAAGGACGACTTAATTAGATCATTAAGAGAACAACTAATCAGTAAAGATAAAGAGCTATCGGATATAAGAGCTCAGTTAATTACGTTTTCTTCCTCAAATTATTCCAGCGAGGCGGCTAAGAATAAGATACAATCATTAGTTACTAATCTAATGAGAGAATTGGAAGAAAGTAAGAAAAAGAATATTGAGTTTGAGCAAAGAATTACAAAGAGGGTATATGAATGGCAACAGCTTAATGAAGAAAAACAAAGATTACAATATAAAATATCTGAATTACAAGAAACAATTCATAGACAAATGACCGACCTTCATGTAATACTTCTTCAAAACGAACAAAAAGTTAATCTTTGGAAATCTAAGGTACTAGAGTTTGCTGCAGACAACAATGAAATTAGGAGAAGAGCTTCTAGTTTTTTGATTGCATGTATAGATGAACGTGATAAAGTTGAAAATGACTTACTTTTAAAATATGAAGAAATGAAGAGGAATGTACATTTTGTTCAATTAGAAAATAGCGATTTAAAGCTCGAGATTAATCATTTAAAGGATGTCCTTCAATATACTGACACTCACAATACTAAGGAACTTGTAAGATCACTAAAAGATAAGGTATACCAACTTGAAACAGAATGTAGTGTTGACAGAATAACTGATTTACAAAATACAATATCATATTTAAATACTAAATTTACTGAAAGTGAAAACATTAGAAGACTTTACAAAAAAGAAATTTTAAAGTACAAACAAAAATTAAAACAAAAGTTTGATGAAAAGGATTGCATTGGTTACTTAGAAAAACAATTAGAAATACATGAGAAGAATTTAGAAACATATAAACGAAGGTATGAAAGAGAACCAATGCATTCCAACAACAATTACCCATTACTAAGAAGATCACTCAATAGTAACGAAGATGATACTCTTAGTCAGCTATCTCTTTTAACTTTAAATAATACCAAAGAACTAAACAATACTTTCCCCACAACAAAAGTAGAAAACATAAACAACTATAATGAAGAATTACAGACCAATGCCAACCAACATGAAGAAAACCCAACAAAGTAGGTTCGAAAATTTTGTAAATGAAATTTTCAATGCCAATGTTGAACTTGTAGTTTTCGATTTCCGTAAAAAAAAAGAAATGCATGAAGAGTACATCTTTGATGACTTGATTGCTTCTTCATTGGACAGAATATTAGAGGAGAATAGTAGTACAACGGATGTTACTCCTACTATTGCGAATGGTTATTCTTACAGTCATACTTCTTCTACAAGTACAATTCCTAACAATATGATCATTCCGAATAACATGAACCATCATCATATTCCGACAACAATTACCAATCATACTCAACAACAAGCACCACTACTAACTAAAAGTATTAATAATACCATTAATACTAATAACATTACGATTCAATCACTTCAAGAAAAATTAGAAAAAGAAAAACAATTAAATATAAAACTAAATAACAATGTTAAAAAAATAAAAAAGAAATTAATTAATGTTTCTTCTCTTTTAGATGTAAATGATACAATGAAACAAAAAATTAAAGAACAAGAACAAGACTATAAAACATTAACAAATAATTTTGAACAAATTTTAATAACAAATAAAAAATTAGAACAAGAAATATTTACTTTAAGAAATGAATTACAAGAAAAAACTTATCAATTATCACAAAATGAAAAGACATTAAGAGATAATAATCAAAAGATTATTGATTTACAAGAAGAGAATAATTTATTAAAAAGGAAAGAATTAAAGTTACAACAAGAGTTGATTGAGAAGAATGAAAAATTAAATAACAATAATATTGTTAAGGTGGTTGAAAAGGATAATAGTGAAGAATTAAATAATTTAAAATTAAAATTAAAAGAATCTTTAAAAGCGAATGAAACTTTACAAAGACTTTTAATTAAAATTGAAAATGAAAATAATCAATTAATTAAAAAAGATGAAGAAAGAAATTTACAATTTGAAAAATTACAAAATGAATTAAAAATTATTAATAATAAACCACAAATGAAAGATATTTCAATTAATACTGATCCTATTGTAATTAATAATCATATTCAAAAACCAATTATAACGTCAATTATGACACCAACAATACCCAATCAAAAACAAGTGTCTTCTTTACAAAAAGAAAATAATATTGTGGGCAGTGCTGGTGTCGAAGAGAATTTACAGAAAAAACCAATAACAACAAAGAGAAAGAGAGTGAAAGAGAAAAGTAAAGAAGAAATTAAAAAGGTAAAACCTTCATTATCCAGTGTAACTCCAACAGTTACACCAACTTTAGTAACTACTACAAATATGTTTAGCAATCAAGGTAGTTCACCAGCTTCTTTATCATCCACTTCTTCTTCTAATACTATGAGAACGAACATTAATCCTTCTACTGTTTTACCTCATTTATCAAATTCTACAACATTAAGTAATAATAAGAAATCTAATATAGTTGTACAACAACCACAATTAATTGTAGAACAAAATAAGATAGGTGTTGTTAAAAATAAGGAAATTTCTACAATAAATATTCAACAACCAATAACAACACAACAAAGACCTAAGATTGCTAAAGTAGATAAAACAAAAAGAGTTCCTTTTAAGGAAACTACACCAAATACTAACACAACAATTAATATTCCTAAAAAAGATATAATACCAAATATAAATTTTAATATTCTTCCACAAGAAAAGATAGAAATATTTATTATTCGTATTATTAAATCAATTTTAGAGAATTATAATTTATTATTTTTAAAACATGAAAATCAATTTTTTATTATGAAAGAAATTTCAAATGTTTGTAAAAAAATTGTAAAAAATTTTGATAAGGAAAAAATTGTGATAAGTGTATGTCATAGTATTGTAAAGGATGTTATTTTAACAAAATCAAATTCAACACAATGTAATTTATTTATTTTAATAGTTAAAAAATTAAATGAATTGTTAAACAATAATTATTTACTAAATAATTTATTATTATTCACAAAAAAATTAATACTTTACCATTTTGAAAATTTAGAAGAAATTTATGAAAATAAAATCACATTAAATGATAATAAAATATTATCTATATATGATATTAATTATTTAATGGCATTAATTTCTGGAATTGGTATGTTAAGTAACGTAGACTTTTGTAAAGATGAGAAATATATATTTTTTAAGGAATATAAGAATTTATTTTTTGAGGTATTTATTCAATCATTTTTAAAAGAAAGAGATTCTTATTATATGATTAAATTAAAATATTTTAAAATTTTATTTACAATAATAAATTCTAATCAAAAAATATTAAGAAATGGATTTGATAGTCAATCTATAGTTGATCAAACTATTATTTGTATTTTACAACAATTATTTGTAAATTTAGAATTACATAAAAAAGGATTGAATGAAGAACAATTAGAGAATTTAAATTATTTAATTAAAATAAGAGATATATTTAAATTTAATTGGAAATTACCAAATACAAATATTTCACCTTTTTACTATTTAAATTATTTAATTGATGATTTATTAGTAAAATTAAAAAATATAACATTTTATCCTTATATTTTACAACCAGATTTACAATTTTCAAATTGTTTTTTATTAATTTCTATATTTATAAAAGATTGGAATTGGACTTATAATGAGTTAATTTTTACAAAATTGTGGAATATTTTATTAGAAAGTAATTCAAATACTTTTATTTTACAAATAATTTTAACAATAATTTCCACTCTAGGTGTGTTTAGGTCAACTGTGGTACCAAATGATAAATTAAATAATAATACCAGTAATTTTGATGATAACGAAAAGGAGTGGAACTTTTTCGATGTTTCTCAAGATGGTTTTATTTCACTGTTAGATAAATTAAGTACTATTATAAAATTAGATATATTCTCTAATGAAACTAAGTTAATGATAAAACAAACAATTAAAGAAATGATAATGAATCGTTGGGTGATTGCTAATCAATTATCTACAATTAATCCAGAACAACTTGATAATTTGAAACTATTAATGGAAACTTATTTACAATAAATTAGTTCTCTAAATATATTATCTTCTTCTCTTAAAATTAAAGTGTAATTGTAAAACACCTCTTTCAAATATACATTTATATCCCTTTCTATGAGATCTCTCCCAAATTCTATTTACAATACGAAAAGCAATATCCTCATAAGGAGGACCTGCATGAAATCTTAAAATACAAAAATCTTCATTCTCCTTCTCAACATGAAAGGAAGGTATTTTAGTTTTATCAATTAAATCAGGATAGAATATATTAAAACGATATCCTTGAATAACTTTTGGTGGAGGATTTTCAGTATCATAATGAGTTCTGTTGTATGCTGTCCATTCGTATCCAGTTCTAACTCTATTAAAGTATTTAGGTTTTCTTGGTCTAAATTTATCATTCCATGAATATTGTTGTTCATTTAATAATTTAACTTCTTCTACTCCATCTTCATCTCCCTCTTCTTCTCGGGATTTAATTTCTTTAAAGAAATCATTTTCCTTTTCATTATCATTCATTCCAGAAGAAGAAGAAGTATTAGTAGATTGTCTTTCTTTATAATTATCATTATATTCAGTAATAATTCTATCTAATTTACCACTCTTCTCCATCTCATTATAAACTTCTAACTCCCTTAAATGATAACTTAACAATATATTCCTAGCCTTATAAACCTTCAAGTGTTGTTTCAAGCCTTCCCAATACTCAACATCAGTTGAAGCATCGGGATTCTTTAAAATTTCATTCATCTGAAATTCAATCTCTTCTAACTCTTCTTTTGTTTTATTATTTAATAATTCTTTAATCTCTTTAACAACTGCTTGATGAATACTATTATTCTTCTCCTTTTCATTAATAATTTCATCTTCTAACACAATCTTAAAGGCTTTCCAAAATTCTTCAAATTCTTTATCACATTCTAAAAAGATCTGTAAATTCTCTTTTGATTCTTGTAATTCATTTATTGATTTCTTTTGTAATAATTCAAATGGTTTCCTTCTATCAATTCCATAAATCTTTTCATGTTCATGTCCAACAACAAATTGACTATCATAATTAGTTGAAAGTAATTCTTCTTTAAATCTTAAATATTTTAAATTGTTTGAAATAAAATCAATTACTTTTGGTCTTTTTTCTTTTAATCTAATGAATGAAGCTAAGTTCTCTTGTTTTAAATGAAATTCTAGTTCTTTTTGTTCATATTCATGGAATTTAAGGCTTTCACGTTGACGAAATACTCTTTCTCTTTCTTGTTCCCATTGTTGTTTTTTTAATTCTCTTTCAATTCTTTCTTGTTTTAATTTTAAAATTTCATTCTTTTTTCTTTCACTTAGATTAATGTCATCTTTTGTTTTTTCTTCTTTTTTATTCCAAACAAATTGCTCTGATAGTTTTTGATCTAGAAAGGGATTGTCAGTGTTGGTGTATCCTAAAACTTCTGCTATTGCTTTTTCTCTATCTTGTGACTTTACTTTCTTGTTCTTGTCGGTCTCATGATTATTGTCTTTTGTTCTTTTCATTTTTTTGTGTTTTGGTTGAAGGAGCTGTAAGTAGAGGGCTTCGCCCAAATATAAAATTTGTTTACATTTATCTAATTTTTAAAATTATTGATCAAATTTAACTCTTTGTGTATATTTAGAAGAATATAAATTTTTAAAAATATTTTTACTTTGAATTTATGTTGAATCAATTAACATTAAATATAATGATTCTTTTTTTATTTGTTTTTTTTTATTACCATTTAATTGTAATTGTAATGAATTATTTTATTGTAACTTTTTTTAATTCTAAAGTATAATCACTTGTCAATTCTATTATATTTTCAATCATATATTTGTTGTTAAAATAGAAATTTAAATTAAAAAAAATTGTAAACAAAATTATAAATTAATAAAAAATTAAAAAAAATATTAAAATTATATAAAATAATAAAAAAAATTATAGAGATTTACAAGATAATGTATGTGTAATATATAAAATTATTTATTTAATATCTATTAAATTAAAGGATTTTTATTAATATAATTAAATTCTACAATAAAATATTTTTAAAACAATAAATAAATTTTATATTACAATATCAATTAATATTTATTTATGTTATTACAATAAAAAAAATAATCAATTATTACAATAAAAAAGCCTTCAAAAATTATTTATTTTATTATTAAAAAAGTTTTTAATAAAATTTTAATATTATATATTATATAAAAAACTTTAATTATACTATTTAAAGTTTTTTAGCTATTATAATATATTTTTATTTAATAATTAATTCAATAACTAATTAAAACTTTAATCTTTTTATATTTTTTTTTAAAAAAATTTCATTTTTTGTCTTTTTAAACATCTATTTAATTATATTAAATTAATTTCTATCATAATATTAAATAATTTTAACTTTTTAAACATTTTAATATCAATATTATTTTTATATTTAGTTAATAATAATATTAATAAAATATATTTATTATTATTAATTATAATTTAATATTTACACTTAATTTTTATAATTTCTAATTAAATAATTAACTTTTATTTTATTAATAATTTTTTTTTCTATTTAAAAATAATAAATAAAAACTTTAAACAAATTAATATAATTCTTAATAATAAAAAATAATTATTTCTTTTTTATTTATACATTATTATTTCTTATTTTATAATTTATAATGTCAAAACTAAAAAAAATAATTATTGAAATATTAAATTATAATGTTAATTTTAATAGTGATTAAATAAATAATTAAATTTATTATTAAATAAAATTTTATTAGTTCTTTATAATTTAATTTAATAAATTTTTAAAAAATTATATAAATTTATACTATTTTTATACTATTTTTATATTATTTTTATATTATTTTTACTAATTTTATATTAAACAAAATATTAGTAAAAATAATATAATTTTATATTGTATTTAATGTTTTTATTAAAAAAAGAGTATAAATTTATATTGTTTTATTTTATTTTTGAAATTTTTAAAAATAGTATAATTTTATATTGTTTTTTAATATTTAATTTTATTATTTACAATATTTTGTAATCTAAATTATAATTAATATTTATAATATATTTAAGCTTGTTGTATAAAATGTTTTTTTTTACTCTATTTTTATATGAAAAATATATATAATTTTATGTACAATTATTATAGAACTATTAAAAGTTTAAATTTTATATTTTTTTTTTTAATAATTTATTTTTGTTAATTTTTATTTTATTTATTAAACTTAAATTAATTTAGTAAGTTTATATTTTTTAATTTTTTAACAACATAAAAATTCAATTTGACGAAATTTATGAAGTAAAATAAGACTAACTTTTTTGGACAAAAAAAATTCATAAAATTAATTAAATAACAATATTTTTAATCTTTATTTCCTTTCTAATTTTTTTAAATAAAACCAATCTTTATAAATAATTGAATTATGAATACTTGAAAAATGGTTTAACGAAATTTGGAGATATAGTAGTGTTTAATGTTGTTTTGAAGATTGTAAATTTGGAGTTAGAGGAAAAATTTGTTAGAAGAAAGCTTGTAGAAGTACTTTTTCAATAAATTTATTTGTGACGAACTTCGCTAACTTCGTTTGTCAAAGTTCGCCTCACTTGGCGAAAAAATAAGTTCGCGAAGATGGTGTAACGAAATTTGAGTTAACCACAAAAAAATGCGAACTTGCCAGATTAATTTAAGTCTATTATAGC
>CADWAF010005227.1:0-14805 GCA_902984215.1 Willaertia magna | reverse complement strand
ACATGCAGATTTTCAGTAAAATAATGTTATGGTCCACAATTTATTTTGTTAGTAAGTTAGCGGCAGGTAGTGCTTGTAAGGCACAAAAAACCGTAAACGATAAGAACTTATCTGTAAAAAACCAGTTTTCGCTGACAGTTTTTTTTTTAAATTGAATAACGTCTATTTTTCCCGCCAAAACAAATTCAAAAGAAATTGAAATTCCATACACAAAAAAAAAATTCCACAAACCACGATTCTCTCATTGATAAGTTGTTTTAAAACAATCTCATCACTTAATAAGACAACCAATATTTTAAAATCTACACTTCCATCTACTATTTTTTACTCTTCACTGTATTATCAAATAATTGTTATTATTAAATAAATAATATCAATAACATTCAATCGGCACATTATAATCTTAAAATTTTAAATTTTCAATAAATTTCATTAAAATTAATTCAATAAATTTCATTAAAATTAATAATTAAATATTTCACAAAGAAAAAAAAAATCATGAAAAGACAAAGACAAACAAAATGTAAAAAGACATCACCTTTTCATCCAACAAATTTAAAATTACCAACTTTTTCAAGTAATTCTCCAATGTTTTTATTAAATAATAATAATTTATTAAATAATAATTTATTTTCTACAACAATAAATAAAACAAGTTCTTTAATTTTAAATGAAGAAGAAGAAGAAGAAGACATTATTTTAATACAAGAAAATAAAGAAAATTATTCACCTTTAGAAAAGAAAATAAAGAGTAATAAAGAAGATATGAAAGAAATTAAAAAGGAAGTTGTGAAAGATATTAAGTGTAATGAAAGTAGTGATAGTTTATCAATTAGTTCACCAATAAAATTAACACCAACTAGGAAATTAATATTTTCTAGTCCACCAAGATCATGTGGTAGAGAAGATTCTCTATTTGGATGTCAATTTTTAGATTTTAATAATACTTCTTCATTTAGTAATGAAAATTCACCATTGACAACTACAACAATACATAATATTAGTAGTAATGTTAGTGGTGGTGGAAATGAAGTTATTTCACATACATTGTTATCTCCATTAATTTCAAAATGTGCCTTAAGTGGTAAAAAGAAGAAATTAAATAGTTGTGCTGTCAATTTAGTTGTTGATGATTGTAATGGATTTAATGATGATGAATTAATTTCACCAATTTTATTACAACAAGATGATGTATTTGGTAATTTTAATAATGAAGATGATGATTATTTTATAAATCATTTAACAACTAATAGTACAACTACTACTAACAGTGCTACTAATAGTGCTAATGCTTCAACAAGTGCTAGTGCATTAACAACAACAATTGAATTAAATGTAACAACATCAATGACTAATGAATTAGATTTACCAACATTACCACATCCACGTAATGGTGATTGTAATACAATTGATAGTGAAATATTAGTTAATGTTTTAAAAGAAAATAAATTTAAAATATTAATTATTGATTGTAGATTTCCACATGAATATGAAGGAGGACATATTCAAAATGCAATTAATATTTATAAACCAGATGATTTAATTAATTTAATTTATAAAGATGAATCAACTATTCAAAAATATAAAGATTATAAAATTATATTTCATTGTGAATATTCACAATGTAGAGCACCTAAAATGTATAGATTAATGAGACAATTAGATAGAAATAATCATATTCATGATTATCCTAATTTAACATTTCCAAATATTTATATTCTTGAAGGTGGTTATAAAGAGTTTTATGAATGTGATAATCAAAATATTAATACTAGAGATTATTGTGAACCTAGAGATTATGTTGCAATGAATGCTAAACCTTATGTTGCTGAATGTAAAAAGTATTTTACTATGGTAAGGAACTTGTGGAAGGAGAGAAGAATACAATAATTTGTTATTCTTTGTTCTTCTTCTTATTGGTTGTTTGATTATTAGTATTAAGCTTATCAATTGTTTTACTTTAAACAATAACTTAACATACGCTTGCATAATAAACTATGATATGCGTTTTGATTTGTACTTTCTAGGTCAACTCTGCTAGTTTTCATTAGTTTGACAAAATCTTCAAATTCTATACCTTCTCCCTTACCAGTTCTATCTACCTCTTTAATCATCAAGTCACATTCTTCTAAGGTTAATGTACAGCCTATATGTTGAAATACTTTTTGTAATTCTTCTTTACGAATAATATCATCTCCATCTTGATCAAATATTTTAAATGCTTCTTTCATCTCTTCAAAAGAATCCAATTCATTCGCCTTAGAACCCATAAGTTGAAGAAATTCATCAAATTCAATTTCTCCATTACCATCTTCATCTACTTCCCTTACCATGTCCTTCAATTCAGTTTCGGTGGGGTATTGAAATAAACTTCTCATAATACCTCCCAGTTTATCTAATGTAATAGATGGTTCTTCATCCTCACCCTCTTGTCCTTCTTTATTATCTTCATTGTCTTGACTTACAAACAAATCAAAAGCCTCTTTATACTCCCTCAACTGTTCTTCCGTAAAATTAAACTCTTTGGACATATTTTTTGTAAATTATCTTTACCGCCAAAAAATACAACTCACTAAACATGGAAATATTTATTAATTTAAATAATACAAAAAACTATTAACAGAAATATAAAGAGATACAATTAATCATTAACAAGGACATCCTCCTCCAGATGGTTTTCCATTACCACCTGTAGTTGTATTTGTAACATTTGGATCAATTATAGTTTTTGTAACTTGTATTCCAGACTCAACACTATTCGGATCTAAAACACCATCTACTATATTCTTATAAATTTTACCAGCTGTTTCCATAAAAGCCTTCGTAACATTTTCACCTGTTTTTGCAGATGTTTCAATATAAATTAAACCATTCTCTTTTGCAAAACGAGAAGCTTCTTCAAAACTAACTTGTCTTTGATCTTCTAAATCTGATTTGTTACCAATTAATACAATAATTGTATGAGGATTTGTTAGATTACGAGCATCAGTTAACCATGATGCTAAATGATGAAATGTATTACGACGAGTAATATCGTAAACCATTAAAGCA
This sequence comes from Willaertia magna, assembly GCA_902984215.1. NCBI lineage: Eukaryota > Heterolobosea > Eutetramitea > Acrasida > Naegleriidae > Willaertia > Willaertia magna. Next base: position 11,754 of record CADWAF010005227.1, on the reverse strand, counting down.
CCTGCTGCTCCTCTATAATATGACCTCGTAACTGCACGGAATCTTTCTTGACCTACATTTAAAAAACAAAGTAATAATTATTTAGATTATAAAGGAAATAGAAAAAAAAGACTTACCTGCTGTATCCCAGATTTGTAATTTAATACTTTTACCTTCTACTTCGATTACCCTAGTACCGAATTCTACACCGATGGTATGAGGACAATCAGATTGAAATTTTTGTTCAACGAATTGATGCTATTATTAATTAAATTAATTATTATTTTAGAAGAAGTATTATAATACTAACCAATAAACAAGATTTTCCTACACCCATATCTCCAATAATAATGTATTTAAAAATATATTCATGAGATGACATTTTTCAATTTAACGTAAGAAGAGAGTTAGAAAGTTATATTTTTTAATATTAAAAAAAACGAAAGGATTCAATAAAATAGGTAGTTTTTGTTGGCTGCGTGGGAAAGTATTTTTTACAATTTTTTTTAAAAAAAAATTAAAATTATTTGGAAATCAAACATTTTTTCATTTTTAAAAATCGTCTTACCGTATGGACAGAGCATCGAATATGGTTGGATAACCATTTTTAAATTGGTGTTCTGGAGGTAAAGTAGAAGAGGTGACGATATCGAATGAATTCATTGTTCAAATCATTAGGAAGTGTTTCTTTTTATTACTATTTACTCTAATTTTATTTTAAATTATTCTTAAATTATTTAAATTTAGACAGTCCCGAATATTTAACAATTGCTCTTAATACAGTTGAAATTCCGAAACGAATTACCTAAAACAAATATAAAATTAATAATCATTTCATTCCTTTACACTTGATTTAATCCATTAAGCTTTAATCATTTATTCATTCATCATCTTCCTCCAACAAGCCTAATAAAATAGAATTGACCATCTAACCTTCTTCCATTGGTTGACCTTTCGGCTTTACCGAATAACAAAATATTACAAGCAAAAAAAAAATAAACGTTCAAAAATAAAATACAAAAAAAAATTCAAAAAAAAAAAAATCAAGGTCCTACCCCGCTCGCACTCTTTTGTACCAAAAAAAAAGAAGGAAAATTTTTTTTTTAACCAAACAAGCCTAACGAATTAAAACAATTGTTTTGAATGGAATAGCCATCCTTCTTCTAAGATAATTATTTTTTTATTTAATATATATAAAAACGAAGTATAAAAAGTATACAACAAATGATCAATGTAACGGAAAAGGTAAAAAAACTAAGTAAAAACTATAAAATTACAAAAAAGGAAAATATGCCTTCCTTTGTAAATTTATGTAAAGAAATTAAACCAAATACAATACCCTCTAAAGAAAATATAAAAAAAGCAAAACAAGAATGTGTTAAAGTTTTATTAGCAACTATAAAAAAGAATATTTTTAGAGAATTTATACAACAAGGTGGATTAATTATTTTATCTGAATGGATTACTGATGCTTTAGATCAAAATGATGAAACGTAAGTTATTTTTTTTAAATTTATTATTTAAATTTATTTATATTTAATTTAAATATTTAATTTTTAATTATTTTTAATTATTTTATTTAATTTTTAATTATTTTTAATAGAATGTTAACAGAATTAGTTACAATTTTAAAAGATAAATTAAATGCTTGTCAAGGATTAACAGTAGAAAATATAAAAACATCTAAAATTGGTAAATCATTAAATTCAGTAACGAAATCACCAAGTATCTCAAAAGAAATAAAAATTATTGTTGAATATTTAATTCAAGATTGGAAACAAAAATTTGTACAACAAGCATCACAACAACCATCATCCACTACCGTTAATGGCACAAGTAATACAAGTGGTACAAGTACTAGTAGTGGTAGTACAACGTTGATTCATCATCATCGTAGCGGTGCTGTTGATGGTGGTGGTATTGTTGGTGGTGGTGTTGAAGGTCAGTTGTCTTCTTTAGGTTCTATAAAAAAGAAAAAATCTACAAGCGCTTCCACTACAGTAGTTGCTACTGGACAAGGTAATAGTAATCATATTGTTGGCGGTAATCATGTATCGATGGGAATGATGACTGGAAATGTAAGTGAAAAGAGAAAAGTAATGAGTAGTAGTGGTGGTAATAATAATGAACAACAACAATATGAACAACACGTAATAAGTGGTGGTGCAATAAATGTACCTAAAAAGAAGATGAAAATGGAAGAGAGTGGTAATCTTAATAATAATGTTGTCAATGCATCACAAAAATCATTTAAAAAGAAAAGAGTGAGTTGGAGTGAACAATTGGAACATGTAAAGTTAATTGAATCAAGATATGAATTAAATGCTTTAATGAATAATAATTTAAATAATAATTTAACGGATAATTTACAACAGCAACAACAACCTTTACAACCACATAAATCAGTACAAGAATTAATGAATGAAGAAAAATCAATTGAAAGACAATATTTAACACAACAAAAACAACGTAAACAAATAATTTTAAATACAATGACAAGTAAAGTAAAATATCCAACAAATACTATAGTTAATGCTAATACCTCTGCTATTGTTGGTAATGTCAGTGTGAATGGAGGTAGTGGATTAAAGTTAATTTTATTACCTCCATTAAAATTGGAAGAATTAAAAAAGATACCAAAAGCACAAAGTGAGGAAGCTAAAGAGTTGGCAGAAAAAGTTAAAACAACGCAAGCAAATTGGTATATTAATGAATCTCCTGCTTCTCCATTACCTTTTAATACTGGAATGAATAGTCCTATTGGTGGTGTTGGTATTGGTAGTGGAATGATTGGTGTTGGTCATAGTAATCCAGTTGATGTTGGAAAGAATGGTGTATTTAGCAATTTATTTAATATTTTGAGACAGACTGCTCCTTCTACTGGAAGTACTGTTGTTGTGTCGTCAGGCAATCAACAACTACAACCGCAACAACAACAGATGGGTGGTATAGGTATGATGATGCAACAAGGTGGTGTTAATGGTGCAATGATGATGAGAAATAATAATTCAGCCAATATGTCTGTTGCTACTATTAATTCTTCTTCTTCCACTAACAACAACAATAAAAGAAATTCACAACGTGGCGCTTCGCAACAACAAGGTTCACAAAATAATGCAAGGCAACAAACCTTGTCCTCATCAGCAGTAACGACAACAAGTGGTAATAATAATACAGTGAATGGCAGCAGTAGTGGTAGTAATAACAATGGTACTACAGCAGCAGCATCAGTAAATAGTAATGTAGAAATGTATAATTCGGCTGAAAGAAGAAATATTAAGCCTATAAAATGTCTTTTCTTTATTAAAGGTATTTGTAAAAATGGAAGTAAGTGTCCTTACTATCATGAAGGTGTTGATGCTGAACCTGAATGTGGTGTTGAGGAATATGATTTTGAAAAGGCAAAATATTTTCAATCACTTAAAACAAATAAACGTTGAAATTAAATGTATAAAATTTATTGTAAATAAATTGTTGGTTATAGCCACAATGCGTTTGTTATTTCTGGGATTCTTGCTTGTTTCTTGCGCTCTAATGAAGTAAGCAATTAGTTCTGTATTTTACAGTAATGTGTTTTAACCTCTCAAACGATTACTTTTTAACACGTGGAAACAAACTGTGACCGTACACTGTAACTTTTAACACAAGTTTAACACAAAAAGGAACAGTAATTATTACAACCACATGACAAACGTATTAAAAACCAATCACTGTACACTCAATTTTTGGTGGGAAGTATAAATTTAGACTGATGCGCAATAAATGAACTTCAAATAAACAAGCTAAAAATAAATTTATCAAATTGACTATTGAATCCGTACTACCAACACCTACACACCCCAAAAAAACAACCACAAATCTAGATCAATCAGTTAACACAATTCAATAATCTCAAACAACAATAATCTTATTAACATTTCTGTTATATTGTTCACATTCGTGTAAATTATTGTTTTTCAACAACCAAAAACAAATTAATAATCAACAACAACACTCTATTACCTTGCTTGTACATACATATAGTATATAATACTATCATTGTTGTTGCGTACTATACTAACCAACCAACTAATCATACAAATTAATAACTTGTAAATAACTCATTGTACTCAATAATTAATACTAATCCACTTATCAAGATGCGTAAATTCTTATTAGATAAAGTTCGTCAAGATTATAACACTCTTAATCCATTAACTAACACTGTTAATAATAATAAGCTCTCTAACAATGACGGTGAAAGTAATAACAGTATGGATCATCATACAAATACATTAACTACAACACTACCTTCCATTCATACCCTTATTGAATTACCTCCACCATTAAGTTCATCTACTTCAATGGTTCCTTTAACAACAATAGCAACTACACCTAATACAACTACTGCAATGAATAATAATGCTAACACTACCAGTAATGCATTGGCTACGGGTATGACTACAACTCCAAAACATGCATTAACCTCTTCAAGATCCTCTCCTTCGAAAAAGAAGGTAAAGTATGAAGTTGAAGAGGAAGATGATGATTCTAAAGATGAAGATTATATTGAAGAAGAAGAAGAGGAGGATGAAGATGAAAGTACATTTACTTCAAATAAACTTTCAACAAGTCATCATTCTTCTTCTTCATCAACCTCAACAACAACAACGAGAAAGAGAAGTAACAGTAGAACAAAATCAAACAGTCATAATCATCAAGGAGGTAGCGGACAAGTAGATTGTTGCGTTAAAGGCTGTACTAACCAAGTCTCTAATCGTTTAAGGTTCTCACTTAGATGTCCAACAGACTTTAAATCTGACTATTTAGATAAAGATTGGAATAATGTTTGTAATTATTGTTATTTCCATGATTTGTATATGCATAAGAAGACTAAGGAGAACAAACGAAAGGGTACAACTTCTTCTAAAAAGGATAATACTGTAGATAACAATAATAAGAAGAAGAAAAAGGTAAAGAATATTGATACTAAAATTCCAAAGAATACCGGGAATGTAATTGAACCATCTCCTGTACATACTTCCGATGTTCATGCATTATTACATTTCTTATCATCTGCTACTAACCAATGATAAGCCTAACACTATTTTTTTGTATTTTAAAAATTTACTTTGTGAAGTAATTGAACCGCCGCGCCATCCCAACAAACTTTGGAGAATACAAAAAAACAATTCTGTAAATTAAAATGTTTGTATTCTACTATAACAAGTTGTAGATGACCAATGTAATTTTAAATAATCATTTTATTTTGGTTATTTAAAATAAATATTTTTGTAAATAACAAATATTTAATTACTTTTTTTGTTACAAAAATTGTTTGAATTTGCTGTTTATAAAAAAAATGCCTGCAAAAAGGGTATCCCTATTTGACTATGAACAATCTATTGGAATATTCGGAATTGGTTCTTTTCAAGTTTTATCTGGAGAAGTTTCATTACAAGGATTACATTTAGAATTAAATAAAAAATATTATATTTATGCAATAGATACAATTTTACCAATTGAAAGATTATCTAAAAAATCAATAGAAATTGAATTTCAAATATTTGAACAACATCAAGAAAATAATTTAAATAATGAACAAGATTATTTAAATAATTTATTTCTTTTTCAATTTAAAAATAAAATAATTTTAAATAAAATTAAAGAATTTGAATTATTAAAATATTTATATTTATTTAAATTACCTACTCAACAACAAGATTTTAAAAAATTTGAAGAAAGTTTACAAAATAAATTTAATTTAAAAATAGAAAAAAATATTTCAAAAGAATTACCAATTTCAAAAACAATTACAACATATATGGTAATTGGTAATTCTAAAAGTAGTAAAACAACAACAAGTATTTATTTATTAAATAAATTATTAAATAATTATAATAATGTAGCTTTTTTAGATTTAAATATAAATTCACCTATTTATGGTATAAATGGTATTTTATCTTTAAGTTTATTTAAAAAATCAAATTTAAATACTTTTGGACCTATTTCTTATTCTGGAAATTTTAATAAAAAATTAGAAAATATTTTACAATGGTATTTTTATGGTCATTCTTCAACTGATAATCAAATTGAAACTTATTTTAATTTATGTATTCAATTATATAATATTTATAAAAATAATTTATTAAATAATTCTAAAAATAGTAAAAATATAATACCATTAATTATAAATACTAGTAGTTATTTTATACCAAGTGGTTATCATTTTATTTTAGATTTTATTAAATTAATTTATCCATTAAATTTAATCTTAATTAATAATTCTAAAAATGGAATAACTTTACCAATTGATTATCAACAATTATTTGGTGCTGAATATTATTCTTTATTTGGAAATTCTTTTAATAATTTAGATAATAAAGAAGAAATAAATAAAGAAAATTTTACAAAATTAATTAAAAAATATGAAATTAAAAATATATTTGAATATAATGTTGAAGAATTTATTCAATTAAATTCAATGAAAAAATCTTTAAATTATTTATTTTATTTTTTAAATTCTTATCAATTAAATAAAAATTTATTATCTACATTTAAGGAAGATGATATTTATTTAATTTTTACAAAGTTACCATTTATAAAAATTAAATTTAATAAATTATTAATTACTTTATTAAATATTTTAGATAAAAATAGTTATAAAAATGTTTTAAATTTTATTAATGGTACATTTATGGGAATACATTTATTAACAAATAATAAAGATATAAATAATTTAAAAAATAAATCTTTACAAAAAGAATTTCCATTTATTACAATGGATATTAAAGAAAATCAATTTATTGGAATTGGTTTAATTAAAAAAGTTTGTCCTTTTGAAAAGGTAATTTATTTAACATTAACAAACGATGTTTATGAAAAAATACAAAATCAAAAAGAAAAAGAAAATAATGAATTTATTTATTTAATTGGAGGTTCTTTATTATTTGATTTTAATCCAACTTGTGAGTCTATTGCTAAAAATGTTAAAAATTTAAAGGAAATTCCAAATTTTACAAATCAATCCATTTTATTTGATAGTTATAGTTTATATGATAATTAAAATGTTTTATTTTTTAATAAGGAATGAAAATTAAATTAGGGATTATGGGATTTAATTTTTAAAAGAATACAAAATATCTTTTTAAGGATCTACAATAATGGTCGTTAAACAAATTTACTATTTTTTTTAATGAAAAAAATATGTCATCTTCACCTACTCACCCCAATCCTCATATATTTGCCTATACTACATCGAATAGAGGAGGAAGAGACATGTTAAGTATTTCCTATTTTTTACATAGAAGTAAAATTGAAAATATGAAATCCTCAATTGATAATAAACCTCCTAAAACAATTTTAAATCCAAATAATAATAAACCTAAGAAAAGATGTAAGTAATAAATTTTTGATTTTATTAATCATCAAGCCTTAATAGCTAATGCTACTAACAAGTCTGTTTTGAATGGAGATTTATCTAAGCTAACAGTAGAACATGATAGATGTTATAACTATAGTTCTCAAACCTTACATGGCTTTATTAATTCCCCTAGGACCCAATCTCCGAATACTTCAATAACAGCTCTGAGGCGATCTTTCATGTCTAATAACAGTAGTTCTCCAACTACGACGGGCAATACAAATAATTTTATACTTAACAGTAGAAGTGTTAGTGCTGTAGGCTCCACGGCAAGTAGTGCTAACTCTCCAACTATGTATGATAAGGGTAATAACAGTAGATTTGTATTAAGTTCAAATAATAATAATACAAATCCAATGAATGTAGATAATATTTATAATAATACAATAAGTAATAATCATGGGTTTTATCATTCAGATATTCCTATACGAGGGGAAAGTTATGAGAGGAAACAACAACCAATTGCAAAGAAGATACCTAGAAGACCTAGTTCTACATTAAGGAATACATCCCCATTGGAAAGGATAACAGTATCTAAGTCAAGACCTAAATCTGTTGGATCTGCGAGATCGCCCTCTGTAGATTTCTTTAGACCACCATCTACCTCAATGAGTGCTTATGATTTTAGAGAGATTGAAGAAACAGCAAGCAAAATAGAAAAACAATCAAAATTGGAAAGGAAGAGTAATATTTTGTTATTAGGCAGTCCTAGAGAAAGATTTTTAAAAGATCCAAAAGATATTGATATTTACAATTCTTTTATAAGTATATTAAGTAAATTACCAAATGATCAATTAGATGAAATGATGGAGGGGATAAGAAAGGCAGTGTTGGAAAACAAATTATTAAAGACATTTGGAGAAGATGATGTAACGAATATATAATATTTTATTACTTTTTAAATACCAATAATCGTTTGTCTTCAGATGTAGTAAACAAATAGTCAGCAGTTTGACAAATATCAGTAACCACTTCTCTATGACCTTGATAAACCTTTTCAATTTGATTAGTTCTAATATCCCATCTTTTAACACCACCATTAATATCACAAGTATATAATAAATATGGATTAGCATCATCAAATAACATTTTTGTAACACCAATTAATTTAGTATTATTATCAGTATTTAAATGATTAGTATTTTTTAAAACTTGTTTAGATAAATTAGCTTTAGTATCCCATATTCCAATTTGACCATCCATTGAAGCACTTAATAAAATATTTTGTAGTTGAGGATGGAATAAAACATCTTCAATTGAATCAGTATGTAATTGTTTATGATATAAATGTGAAATAACACGTTGTTGTTCAGTATGACATAAAGCAATTGAACCATCTACACTTCCACATAAAATTAATTGATCTTTATGTTTTAAACAAGTAATTGCATCTTGACAAAAAGATTTAATATTCTTTTCATTATTTGAATAAGTAATTAAACATTCACTTGTTTTAGGATTCCAAATCTTAATAGATGCATCTTCACTTCCAGTAACAATTAATTTACCATCATTAATAAAATTACCACATGTTAATGTTTGTGAATGTCCTGCAAATACATTTAAACAAACATTTTTATTTACATTAAACATCCAACATGTTGCATCTGATGATCCACCTATAATAACATTACCTTTTGGATGCCAATCAATCCATTCAAATGATTCTCCATTATTACCTTCTAATGTATTTATTAATTCACCATTTAATCCATTCCATATACCAATAGTACCATCCATAGATGATGTTGCAATTAATGTTTTATCAAAATTAAATTTACTATCTAATACTGTATCTTTATGTAATTTTAATTGTTTAATTGGTGTAATTAAATTATTATTAAATTCAATAAAATAACTAGTATCATCTGCACTACTTGTTATTCCTTTAATTGTTTTATTATTAGTATCTTCATAGATATTAATACTATAAATGGCATCTGTGTGTAATTTAAAAGAAGTAAATGATTCATCTGGAATTTCAATTTCTGTATTTTCATTTTCTTCTAAATCAGTTGTCCATTCTTCATCTTCTTCTAAATCTTCAGGTTGAGCATCATTTTCATTTAATTCAATTTCTTCTTCAATATCTTCATTATTAATATATGCTCCTTCTTCCTCTTCTTCGTCAAAATGATCGTCTTCATCCATGTTATTGTTGTTAAGCATTTTTTTTTAAATCGGGAATTCTTTTTTTTTGTTGAAGTTTTTTTAATAATTTTGCTTTGTTGCGGAAACGCATGGTTTCAGGTTAATGCATGCGGCAAGGTAGGCCCAACAACCGAAAACATTTCCTTGGTTTGTTCCTTAAGTTATTCTAGCATTATTAGAAATAATAAAGTACTTTTCCATTAAATTTATGATGCGATGGTCGAGTGGTCTAAGACGTTAGATTAAGGCTCTAATCCGCAAGGGCGTGGGTTCAAATCCCACTCGCATCAAGTTTTGCAGTTTTGGAGGGTAAAACAATTTGATTTATTAAAAGAACGATGGGTCATAGTATTACTAAATGGTAAGCAGTTAGTTGTGACTGATTGTGAAGCAAATTGTATTAAATTATTGTACAACTCAGGGAGAACTTATTAAAGCAATCGAAATGATTAAATTAAGTCGTCCTGCAGGATTAATTTATAATAAAAATGACAAACAATATAATTCTCCACTCCAGTTACTGGAGGTTCAGAAGGAATGATTGGTCAATTTAAAAAAATTAATAAAAAATTAATAAAAAAAATTAATAAAAATGATTCAAGACAGTAGCAATAATAATTTTAAATTAAAGCTATTAGGTCATCGCGGATCACAACCTAGTAGAGCAGTTGAATTAACATTAAAATTATTAAATTTAAATTATGATTATCAAGAAATTAATTTTTTAAATGGTGAAACTAGAACTAAAGAATTTAAAGAAAAATTTAATCCAAATGGTTTAATTCCAACTTTAATCATTAATGACAATACTTTACAAAATACACAAAATACTTTACAAAAAGATGACAATAGTTTACAAAAAAATGACAATACGTTAGATGAAAGTCATACAATAATGAGATATTTATGTAAATTACAACAAAATAATATACCAAATATAGAAATGTCTAATCAATTATATTTATGTAATAATAATTATTTACAATGTAGTAAAATAGATCAATATTTAGATTGGCATCATTTAAATATAAGATTATTTACTTTACAAATTGCACATGGATTTCTATTTTTAGAATTTAGTAAAGATTTACCTAAAAATTTAATTTTAGAATTAATTGAAATGAAAATTAAAGAAAATCATTTACGTTTACAAAATGGATTACAAAGAATTGAAAATTATTATTTAAAAAATAAAAATTATTTAATTAATGAAAAGTTTACAATTGCTGACATTTCATTAGGATGTGAATTATATCATTTATATTGTTATGGATATCCATTTTTGGAATTGGGTTTTACAAAAATTGTAAAGTGGTTAAAGTTATTGGAAGAAAATATTTTTTATTTTAAGGAAATTCATAAAGAATTAATTAAAGATGGTGAAGTATTTAAAATGAAATTTAAGAATTATATGGATCAAATTTTATTGGATAAATCTTCAAAATTATAATTTATTTTTATTTGTTTATTTATTTATTTATTAATTATTTTTATAATTGTTGAAGCTTAATATTTGTTGTATTCATTTTATATATAAATAATTTTTTACCCATAAATACTAAAACATTAATTTTTTGTTCATTAAAATTTTAACAGTACTCTTTCATTGTTATTTAATTCAAATGTTATTTAAAAGAAAACAATGTTATACCAATATTTGAATTGTTTTATTAGTTAATAATTTTAATAATTACTACAAAAACTTAACATTTTAAATTGTTATACCACAAAATTGGAATATTTATTTGTTACAATTACAACTCTTTGAATTGCAAAAAACTATTTACAATAATCTATTTAATGTTTATATTGTTTAACATTCTTCTTCTTATAAACTCTAATGTATTTCTTGGTTTGTAAACTCTTACTCTTTTTTTACCACCATGTTTTCTTCCTTTCTTATAAACTCTAACGTACTTTCTTGGTTTATATTGTCTGTGTTTTCTATATCTTCTCTTTCCATGATGTTTTCTATTCTTTTTATATTGTTTTGGTTTGTATTGTCTATTCTTTCTAAATCTTCTGCCATACTTTCTATTCTTCTTATAAGTATTTGGTTTATAAGTTCTAACTTTCTTTCCATACTTTCTAACTCTTCTAACTTTCTTTGGTTTATAAACCTTAACATGTTTCTTTCTTTTGACATGCTTTCTCTTCTTTGGTGCATAAGTTGTTACTTTGTAAGTGTTTAAAGTATTTCCTTCTGCACTGACAAAGAATAC
>CADWAF010005209.1:0-12305 GCA_902984215.1 Willaertia magna | reverse complement strand
TCCTAATTGACCAAAAGGATTGTAACCAGTAGTATAAATATCATTGTTAACATCTAATAAAATAGTGTGTAAATTTCCACATGTTATATCTTTGACTTTTAAATTAATATTTAATTTGGTAAAATTTTTAAGTTGTTTTATATCTTTTGGGACACCTAGTTGACCATATTTATTATTTCCTTTTCCATAAATAGTATTATCTTTTGTTAAAACTAAAATATAATCAATACCACAATGTATTGATTTAATATTTTCATTAACATCATTTAATTTTATAAATTTTGTAAAACAATTTAAATCATCAAAAAATTTCCCAGCAAAAAATAATTGATTTAAATTATTAACAACAACTGTAAAATAATATCCACATTCCAATAATTTAATATCTCCGAAATTGAAATTTTCTTTTTTAATTCTACCTGATCTATTCATATAAATAAAAACCTCATTGCTAAATGTTGCAAACACAATGTGATTATTTCCAAATTTTAAAAATTTAATTTTTTGTTGCTTTAAAATTGTCAAATCAATTTTGCCTTCAATGACGGCATTGTGAATTTCCATATTTTTTTTGAAAAAGCTTCTTGGATTAGCCTTTTGGCGAAAAGGTAAAATGCAAACACTAGACTGTGACCCAAGAAAAAAGGCGTCCAATGAAGATAATATAAAAGGTAAGTATGCCCTTAGAGCGTTAACCATATATATTGATAAATGAATCTATATGATAACTAAAAGGCCAACACGACCCCCAAAACACACCTTATACAAAACAACAAAGAATAACAAAAGAAATTTATAAAACTTTTTAATGTAAAATAAAACAATGATTAAACACTATCACTGAAACATCGAAAAGCTTGAGATTTACTATTTGTTGAATTAATACTTTCTCTACTTGTAGCAACAATACGTGATTGTTTAGATTTAGGGTTATAAAAAGATTTTAATTTCAACTGAATATTCTTATTACAATCATGATCGTCTATAAATACAAAATTATCAAAACTTTCTAAATTACTCAATAAAATTAAATCTTCATTAAATTTAACATATGGTTCTGTAATAAATTTATATAAAACTGAATTGTTATAATTATTTTTTAAAGTAATATCTTTTGTAATGTTATTATTGCATATATCTAAGTTTGTAATATTAAAATAAATGGATGAATATAAAATTCTTAATTTAATTAATAAACATTGTAATATTTTTAAATTTGTTATAGTTGGAAAATAAATTCTTAAATAATTTCTACTAATTCCACCATTTTTAGCAGTATTTTCTAATAAATCTTTATCATCAATATATGCAACTTCAAAATTTTGATTTTCAAATATTTTAATATTTAAAAAAATTTTTAAAATACTTATCATATGATTATTAAATAAATGTAAATACCAACATTTATTTGTGTTTATAGAAAATTTTTATATATAAATCTGAAAAATTATTAATTAAATTTTCTATGTTTTCAATTTCATTATTTATAAAAGGCTTTGTTGTATTTAAAATATTAATTATATGTATAAATTTTGTAAATAATAAATAATCTTTTTTCGCTATCGGGTCTTTAAATATATGTATATTATTAAAAAATTATCACATTGTTTTCTTGTAATATATAATTTAATTTTATCATTATTAGCTAACTCTTTATTAATTTTAAAATAATTAAATGTAGGTATAGTTTTAATTAATTTAATAATTTTATCTTCTCTCATAATATTTGAATTAAGTATTATTCTTAAAAAATATTGAACTACATTTTCTTTTAAATGTAGAAAACACAAAATAATATTACTAGGACCTAATCCTAATAATAATCCTAATTCATCTACAGTTCTTTTTAAATGATTATGCGAACAATAAAGATTTCTTGTTTTACAATAAAAACAAAACTCTTCTTTTGTAATTAAACTAATTGATTTTAATGCTGCCCAATCCATTGTCACAAAAAAGTCAAAAATAAATTTAATATTTTCAATTATTAAACCATTATTTAAAATATCTTTAATTTCTTGTTTAAATATTTTATAAATATATTTGAAATGTTTTTCTTTACCATACTACATAACTAAAGGAAAAACACCAACTCGTGTCATATAACTTCCAAAACTTCTTAAATTAATTGGAACCATTGAAAAAACAACTCTATTTTCACCAACTACTGGAGTACCATCTAGATTTAATCTAATGTAAGTTTTAAAAGAAGTTTGAAAATTATTTTGTTTGTCTTTTAAAAATTTTAATATTTCTAAATCTTTTTCTTGTAATAAAGAAATATTTTGTTTTTCTATTATTTGTAACCATTTGATGTGATATAATAAATAATGATATAATAATTTTCTTAAACTATAAAAAACAAACTCTCTTTGTTCTAATTTTACAGCAAATATATTAAAATTATTAATAATTCTTAAATTTAATAACTTTCTAAAATTTTGTAATGAGTATAATTTAGAAGAAGAAATATTATTTGTCAAATTATTGTGTAACTTATATGTTTCATTGGAAAATGAACATTTATCTTTAATATATAAATCTTTTACATTCTTTTGAAGAATAATAATATTTTTTTTAACTTTTTTCTATAAACTCTACGACCATTAATTATATATTGTTTTGGTTTTCATCTCTTTTTTTTGTTTGCTTGAGAATTAGTATTATTAACATTATCTTCAGAAATAAATAATTTATTATCTAAAATTAATGTATCATCTATTTTTTTTCTGTTTCAATATTATTTTCTAAATCTTCTTCATCTGTTTCAATATTATTTTCTATTTTTTCTTCATCAGATATATATATGATTGATGGTGATTCTTGAGTAGAATTTGGTTGACTTAAAAAAGGTTGATTAATAACTTCATTATTATTTGAAGTTGATTTGTTTATAACTTTACTATAATTTGAAGTTGAATTGATTATAACTTCATTATTATTTGAAATTGAATTAATTATAACTTCATTATTATTTGAAGTTGAATTGATTATAACTTCATTGTTATTTGAAGTTGAATTGATTATAACTTCACTATTATTTGAAGTTGAATTGATTATAACTTCACTATTATTTGAAGTTGAATTGATTATAAGTTCATTATTATTTGAAATTAAAATATTATATTTATTTAATATATTATCTTCAACATTATCATTAGTAAGAATTGTAATTTTCTTTGTTTTTTGAGAAACATTATAATTAATATAATTCAACAATATTTCTTTTTCTTCTTTCATAATATTAATTTCTTTTTCGTCATCTAAGTTTGTATTAATAAAAGATATTAAATTAATTTTATCATTATCACTTAAATTGCTTATCATTTGTTTTAATATATTTGGAAACAATTTTAATAATATTAATATAATTTCATCAAATTTTATATTTGCATTAAATAATATTAATTCTAACCCCAATAATAAATCTCCATATCTCTTTCTTTGATATGGATTTAGGATTACATGTTAAAATTATTTGTAAAAGATTGTAAATTTAGAGAGATACTATATAATTTATTATCTTGTAAAATATTGTTATTATCATATTCTTTAATATTTGATAACCTTAAAAGGTCATATATATTGAAAATAAAATAATTATTAATATCTCCATATTTACTTTCTTTCATTAAAATACTTATATTTTTTCCTTTGATAAATGATTTAAAATATAATTTATTTGTGTCTTCTTCTTTTAAACTATGAATTGAAATACGTTTTTTTAATAAAATGTTATTATAATTAATATATTGTTGTAAAATGGATGATTTCAAAAATAATGAAATACTCTTTGAAATATTTTCGGAACTAAAATTGGTTTCTAAAAAATTTCTTCATTGATTTGAAACTTCATTATTATTTAAAGTTGTTTGGGTTTGATTTCTAACGTCATACATGTTTGAAAGTAAAGTATCTTCATAAATATTTGAAGATGTATGTAAAGTAGCTTGTGAGATTGTTGTATTGGAAGTATTCACTATAGTGTTGTTGTTTGATTGAGAATTTTTTGAAGAAGTTTGCTTATGTTTATAAAGAAGCAATTGTTTCATTTTTTTGAAAATAAAAAAAATTAAAATATTGTTTTTATTTTAATATTATGTTTAAGCTTTAAATACAAGAAAATTTAAAAGATTCATCATCTACAAGTCCAAGAGATTCATCGTCTTTTTTATGTAATTCATTATCTTTATAAATTTCTTCTTCCATTTCATCTTCTTCTATTTCATCTTCTTCCATTTCCTCTTGTAAATCATCTAATAAATTATCATTATCAGTCATTTTTTCAATTTCTATATCATTTAAGTCAATATCTGTAATACGATAAATAATATGTTTGTCATCTAAATTAAAAATTTTGTAATGCTTTTCAAGTTTTAAATCATTATTAAATATATAACTAAACATATCTAAATGATCATGTAATTTACTACCTTTTCCATTATTTCTTTCTTCTATTTTCTTTCTAATTAAATTAATAAAAGAATCATATTTAATTAAGGTTAATCCTTTATGTAATTTGTCTATACTGTAATTATCAAATTTAATCCAATTCAAAGTGTCACTACAAAACCTAATAAAAAACAATAAATTTTTTTTAACTTCTTTAACAGAAAGTGTGTATTTATCTTCTTTTTTAAAATAACCTGATAAGCTATTAAATATATCTTTTTTATTGCTATAATAAACAAAATACTTAAAATCAATAGAAGAAATATAATATTCATTATTAACTTTAATTAATGGCACTTCAATAAAATTGTTTACTTTTGGAAAAACTTTACTGTTGCTTAAAGTTGCTTTACTGGTACCAGTTGTAAGTGTTGTTGGTACATTATATTTCAACTTCAATTTTTTAATAACTTCACTATTATTTGAAGTTGTAATATTAGTATTATTAATAACTTCACTATTAGTTGAAGTTGTATCTTTTAAATTTATATTTTTTAAAGGTCGTTTAGTTTCGCCGATTGTATATATTTTATGTAAAAGTCCAAATTGATTTACTCCTTTACTTTCTTTCTTTCTTTCTTTTGGCATTTTTTTAAGGACGTTTAAGAATTGGGGATTAGAAAAAAATTTAAAGTTTACAAAAAAGTGAAAAACAATATAGAATAATACTATAAACATAATTTAGACACCAAATATTCTTTAGATACTTTAAGTAATGTCATTTAATAGTACTGTAAGACATTATTGTTAAATTTCTTAAATAAATAAACTTCACAAAATAATGGGGTGTTACAATGATTTACAGTTTCATAATATTTGAAGTTACAATAAAAACAAAACTACAACTTCACATTATTTGAAGTTACAATAACTACTGTTTATTAAGATTTTAAGAAATCTTGAAACTTGACCAACAAATAATTGATATGTTGATTTAAAAATTATGCTTCAATATTTTAAATGTAATATTAAACTGTTTTTTAAAATATTTAAATATTTCATTCGCGTAACAAAAAGTGTCACGATAAGAACAATGATACATTTAATTACTTTGTGAACGTGGTGTATTATATTTATGTTATTTGCAATATGTAAAGAATGAAGATTCTGTTGATGCTTTCATTTTACTATCTATTTCTCTACTTTGACATTTATTACCTAAGAACAATAATAAATCACTAACTTTAAAAATTTTATAATTAGTTCTATATAATCTATTTACTTCACCGATAATACTATTTTCTAAAGGATTTATTCCTTTACCAAAGGAATAATTACTATTTCTCAATAATCTTTTAATATTATCATAAATAATATCCCCTCCTTCAATTAAAAATGGAGTTACATATTTGTTTTCTTCAAATTCTTCTCTTTCTTTGTCATATACAAAAGGTATACCTGTTAAATAGTTTGTTACTCAAGTTGCTGATTTTTTAACATTAAAATTTGTAACGAGTCTCTGTCTTTTTGTGTATAAATGTTTAAATGATAGTTCAAAAGTAAATAAATTGAAATAGGCAAAAGTGATTTCAGTGACATAAAAACCTCCTTTTGAACCAAGGTTGTAAGTTGCTTCTGTATCTCAAATTATTATTTTTTTTAAATCTTTGAAATGACATATACCATTTTGTTGAGCATATTTTTTAAAAGTACCCATATTATAGCACAAATTTATAGTTATGTCTTCAGTTTTATCATCTAAAAATAATAATACTTCATTAACATTTAATGTTCCTCCATTAAATTCAATTAAAGAATTAGTAATATCATTAATAGTATCTATGTTATAATGATATATATCTCTATTTTTATTTAATTTTTTTTCTAAATCATTTTGCAAATCACATGTAGAATTCTTTAAATTATCAATATTCTCAATATAATCATTATAAGATTTATCATTAGAACTTTTAAATTTAGAAATGCTAATACTGTTATAAGAAGTTCTCTTTTATTGTAAATTTTTAATTGTTTCAAAAAATAAGTTCTTTATATTTTCATTCTTTCTTTTAGCGTCATGAAAAAAATTTAATAGAATACCAAAAATATCATATAATAGTTTTAAGTGATTAATATTTAAATGGTTTAAATTTTCTATTTTACTTCCTAAAATAAAATATTTATACTTTTCTAAACAATTAATTAATAAATTGAAATTATTAATTAGATTAAATAAATAAAAATCAGTTATTTCTTCTTTAAAATACTTCTTTTGTTTAAAAAACTTAATACAGCTATCAATGGTGTCTTTTTTATATATATATATATTAGTTGTATTTATATGAATAGAAATATCTCTATCAAATATACTATTCTTAACCAAGTACTTAATAAATAAAAGTATCATTACCCTACAATCTACCTCATTAATTTGTTTTGTAATTAATAGCTTACAGACTTTAATATTTTGAATATTGATATTTTTTCTACCATAAAAACCTTTTACTACGTTTATAAAATTTGTTACATATTTATATTCAAACATATTTTTCCAGGTATCTAAATAAAAAATAGTATTACTTTTTCTTTCATAATATATTAATTGATAATGATTACTTTTACTTAAAGAATAATCAGCATTATCTTCGTCTTTTTCATCTTCATTTGTTATTAATGGTAAAAGTAAGAATATTTTATCTATTCGCTTAAAGTCGATGTTTAGATAATAGTTATTAATTATTTTATGTGATAGATCATTAGGATAGAGTAAACTTGCTATTTCTACATGCATAACTAATACATTAGGTTCATTTTTATTTGTTTGAATAGCAAATGAATTTAATACACCACTTGTTAACCATTAATCAGGTAATAAACTGATAACATCTTAGATATAATACAAATTAAATACATTAATATCAGTACTATTAGTATTTAAAAATATTTCCATATTTAAACCATCATTTTCTCCTTTAAATTGTTTACTAAATAAATGTTTAAAACAAACATTATTAGTATTTAATTTCTTTGTAACTTCATTACTATTTGAAGTTAATAAATGTTTAACTTCATTATTTTTTGAAGTTGTTTGTTTGTTAACTTTATTATTTTGTGAAGTTGTTTGTTAGTTAACTTCATTATTTTGTAAAGTTTTATTTTTGTAATCGGACATTAATTGTAAATCTAAATTATCCCAAAATCCATTTTCATTAACTCTGTATTCACATTCATTTTTGTCTAAAATTTCAATAAATTTAACTTGAAATCTATCTCTAATAATAGGGTTTAATGAGCAATTAATTACAACTGCAACTTTTTTTTTGCTTTTAGTGCATAATAATAACTATTTTCAATAATTGTTGTACTATTTTCAACAATAGTTATTCCAGCAGTTCTATTGTTTAATGGCTTAATAACACTCTTTTCAGATAAGTTTTTATCTAATGTTATTTGTTTATTATTGTTACTTGGCGTTTTTACAAGTTTAATAATATGTTTCTTTGGCTGGATTTGTGATGTTGTATTAAAGATTGTTCTAGTTTTTTGATCGTTTGTGTTTGTCGTAGTTGCAATTATTGGTATAGTAGGAGTAGTTACAGTCGGTTTTAGAGTAGTAATTATAGTTGTTACAGTATTTGTTGGAGTAAGAGTGATAATAGTATTTGAACTAGTTGTTAGAATAGTAGTTACAATAGGTTTTGGAGTAGTAGTTATAGTTGTTATAGCATTTGTTGGAGTAGGAATGATAGTAGTATTTGAACTAGTTGTTGGGATAGTAGGTTTTGGAGTAGTAATTGCAGTTGTTACAGTAAGTTTTGAAATAGTAGTAGTTATAGCATTTGTTGGAGTATGAGTGATAGTAGTATTTGAATTAGTTGTTAGAATAGTAGTTACAGTAGGTTTTGAAGTAGTAGTTGCAGTTGTTACAATAAGTTTTGGAATAGTAGTAGTTATAGTATTTGTTGGAGTAAGAGTAGTTTTTGAACTAGTTGTTGGAATAATAGTAGTTACAATAGGTTTTGAAGTAGTAGTTGTAGTTGTTACAGTATTTGTTGGAGTAGGAATGATAGTAGTATTTGAACTAGTTGTTGGGATAGTAAGTTTTGGAGTAGTAATTGTAGTTGTTACAGTAAGTTTTGGAATAGTAGTAGTTATAGTATTTGTTGAAGTAGTAGTTACAGTAGTTTTTGAACTAGTTGTTAGAATAGTAGTTATAGTAAGTTTTAGAGGAATACTTGTTGGAGTAGAAGTTGTTTTTTTAATTGTAGTTGATGAAGTAGTATTATTTTAATTTTGTTTTTCTTTATAAAACACTGTTAATTTTTCTTTATAACTATAATCAATTTCTTTTAACAAATTAAATGAATTTGATACTTTAATACTAACTTTTTTAACCATCCCCTCTACCTTCTTCATTACTATTTCGTATATCTCTTTATCAATCATGTTATTTTTATAAAAATAATTAATTAAGGTTTTGTATAATTAATTTCTTTTTAAATACTCAATATAATCCAAATTTAAGCCCCCTTCAAGTAGTTTAGTTTGAAATTTTTTATAATTTTTAACATGTGGGTTCAAATAATATTTTTTAGATTTATAAATAGCTAAAATTCTTTTAACTTTTTCTTCTAATGTTTGCCCTACAAATACTTCATTTAATATTTTTAATCTCACAGCCACTATCATCATGCTTTTAGATAATATTAATATCCATTGAGGATTGCTCTTAAATGTTAAATAATAAATATAAAATTTACTATTCAAAGTATTTTTACATTTACTTCTTTCTTTTTTAATTCTATTGGATTAGAATTATTGTGATTATAAGAATTGAAAAAAAACGTAACTATCTTAGGAGTATATTTACACAATAGAGAAATATCTTTGATATTATTTCTAATAAATAACATATCATTATTTACTTTTTCTTCTTTAATTTCACTTTCCAAATTTTGAACATTAACTAAAATACTATTTTTAATATATCTATCAATTTCTTTCACTAATAGAGCATTAATGTCTTCTAATTCTTTAAAATTCTACATATATTTTTCTTTCAATATAGCCTAATATCTTACTACTTTATATTCGTAATTATTTAGATTCATAAAACAATAGGTGTAAGGTTTACGCTCTATTTTTTTTATCATATTACGTTCGTCTTTACGTAAACGACCTAATAATTTATAATAATAATCTAATTTCAAAGGTTCTTTTTCATTCTTTCTTTTTTTATGATCTATTTTTTTCCTTGGTGGTTCATAATAATTATTATAATTATTGTAATTTCTTTTTAAATTATTAACTTCATTATTTTGTGAAGTTGATTTATAATTATAATAATTTCTTCTATTAACCTCATTATTATGTGAAGTTGAGTTATAAATATAATTATTTCTTCTATTAACTTCATTATTATGTGAAGTTGAGTTATAAATATAATCATTTCTTCTATTAACTTCATTATTATGTGAAGTTGAGTTATAATTATAATAATTTCTTTTATTAACTTCATTATTATGTGAAGTTTTATTGTTATTATAAATTTTATTATTAACTTCATTATTTTGTGAAGTTGTTTTATAGTTAGATCTATGGTTATAGTATTGAGAGTTGTTATTATTATTGTTGTAATGTTGGTTTTGATTATTATTGTTGTTGTTGTATTGGTTTTGATTATAGTAGTTTTGATTATTGTATTTGTAGTTGAATTGATAATTGTTGCTGTTATTGCGGTTGTATTGATAGTTGTTATTATTATTGTTGTAGTGTTGTTTTTGATGGTAGTTTTGCCTATAATTTGATTGATAATTGTTTTGTCTGTTGTTATTGTTGTTTTGGTTTCGAGGTATGTTGTTGTTGTTGTTGTTGTTGTTGTTGTTTTGATTATTGGATGGGTGGTTGGATATTTTTTTTGATATTTTTTTTTAAGAATTTTTTTTTTAGAATTTTTTTTAAATAAATTTTACATCTAAATCAAAAAACTCGCCAATACTATTACAAAAAAAAAAGGGATTTACAATAATTTAAATCAAAATATTTATTTAAAATAATTTTGTACAAAAATTTAATATTTTATAATACCTTTCAAACAAAATCTAACCAAATAAATAAAAAAATAAATCTCTGAGATACAAATATAATTGTAAAAGTTTCAAGTTTTTCTTATTAAAGCAGAAAAGCTAAAAACTCGGAAAAAATAATTATATTATATCTTAGAGATTCATTTTTTTACTTAATTAATTAAATTACAAATAATGTTATCTATAGTTCTATTTATTGATCTATTAAAATTTGTTGTCTATATTTAAAAGTAGTTTTGACAATATAATTATTTAAATTACAAACAAATATAATATATTCTATATTCAGTTTATATATTGTAATAAATATTTCATTATTTTTTCCTATGATTCTTGCTTCATATTCATGTATACCCCAACTATTAACATTATATAATACAGGTAATACATTTTTAAATTTAAATATTATACAAAGTTCTTTTTCTTTATATCCATTCTTTTTTAAAGTTTGATATTTCTTTTTAAAAACAGCACCATCCATTTCATAAAAAAAGTAATAAAAAACTTCAAAATCAATACATCCAACTATAACATTCTTTTTATATTTATATTCATTAATATTCATTAAATTAAATATTACATTTCTTACAGCATATGCAAATATTTTAAATTGAGATTTTAAAATTTCTCTTTGTATAATATCCATTTTACACAATTTTTTATTTCTATATTTGCATTCAAATTTAAAATCACCCATTTCTTTAATTATATCAAATTTTTTTTCTTTTTTTTTGCTTTTGTTGTTAATTAAATCAATTATTTCATTTTTATTAACTTCAAT
Source organism: Willaertia magna (assembly GCA_902984215.1). NCBI lineage: Eukaryota > Heterolobosea > Eutetramitea > Acrasida > Naegleriidae > Willaertia > Willaertia magna. The sequence goes on along the minus strand of CADWAF010005209.1, from coordinate 1,046 downwards.
AATAAGTGAAGTTGTATTTTTGTTATTTATATTAATTACATTATTTTTAATATTATTATAACATACATTATCTTTATTATTGTTTATTAATGTATTTAATATATAATTATTATTAACTTCACTATTGGTTGAAGTTGAATATTGATTATTATAATTTAAATTATTAATTTCAAATGATGGTAAAGTTGTTTGTATATATGGTTGTAATAAATTATTACCTAATAATGCATTATAAACTTTATGATAAGGTGAAGTTAAATATTGATTATTATAATTTAAATTTGTAACTTCAAATAATGGTGAAGTTGGTTGAATGTTTTGATTATTAAAATAATTATTATTAACTTCATAATGATGTGAAGTTGTATGATTATATTGATTATTATCATAATTATTAACTTCAAGTAATGGTGAAGTTGTTGTTTGTTTATTATAATGATGTTGATCGAATGGAGATGATGATGATGCATAATGATAATGATGATTAAATGATGATGGGTATATTGTTGATGTTTGGATGTATTGATTATTATTATAATAATTATTAACTTCAAGTAATGGTGAAGTTGTTGTTTGTTTATTATAATATTGTTGATCGGATGGAGATGATGATGATGATGGGTATTGGTTAAGTGACAATGGGTATATTGTTGAGGTTTGGTTGTTGATAGTAGGTAGTTTTATGGGTTTGTTATTAGTGCTTTTATACCTTTTTCAAAATTGGTTAAATGGTCTCTAGACACCTTTTTTCTAGGACAGATGGCTGGTCACAGTTTAGTGGACCTGTTAATTTATTGTAATAAATATATATAATACGGTTGATGATCCAAATTTATGGAACAAATACCAAGTTGACTACTTTTAATATTCGTGATATCGATGTTTTGTTAAAATTGGGAAAAGGCGTGTGAAAATTAAAGTAGATGATTTTATACTAATTTACAGTGAAGATAAGCAAAGTGTTTTTAATTTCAGTGGTGTTTAGAAAAACAGTGACATGTCATTCCATTTCCAATAACACAATTTAAAGTTTTTTGTATGGGTTT